>QGSO01000837.1:9130-173302 GCA_011037825.1 Carya cathayensis
GATTTGAAGCTAGGTTTGGAAGGGTTAATTACTTGTCCAAAAATTGAGAAAAATCTAGGGTTTATGGATTTCGAAAATTATGAGAGAATGGATATGATTTAGGGAATGACAGGAAGAAAACACAGAATAACTGGTGGCTGTTAAGCTTTATGAACAATTATGTGAATGCAACTGACCTGCGAGATGTTAGGAAAAGATTGAAAGGAGGAAATAAAGAAATGGCTTTCCTAAACCCAAACATTGAAATTTTTTTGCTCAAACTGAGTTATTTTTTGATAAGTTATAAAATATGTAACATATTTAGATCTTAGTATTTCCTGATAGGATTAGAAACTCCTAATTTTTCTAATAAACAAACTTCTAACTCCGTTTGGCTAGATCTGCTATTTTATTTTAAAGAATTTTTTTTCTATTGCCAGATTTGTAAGAGGGTCCCAAACCAGTGGATGCTGGAGGCTATCGGGGAGATCCAAGTTTGGGTGCTCTTCATTGAGGTTCCTAACAATCTGGGTATGTTTTCTGAAACCCTATCCTCCTCTGTTTTTTGCGTAAAGGGTCGATTTCAGTGTTATATCTTTTAAATATTTTTATGCTTTGACATGGTTGTTAGATCTGCTATCTTTGTTTTAAACTTGGGTCTTTTTTTTTTAATTTTTTATTATTTGAGCCTGTTTTGTTCTGTGTTGCCTACTGATTTTGGTTAGACATTTTGTTTATGATACTTATGTGTAGATTCAAGGGTTCAACGATTTTTGTCCAAGAACTTTGTTTTTTTTTTCATTTTTTTCTTTATCTGTATGCTGCTGATTTCTAGGTTTATAGGAGAAAAAATTTATAGAATTTGAAGTTAATTGGTTGATTAACCATATATGTATGTAGGTTGGGTGCAGGCTGACTTGATTCTATAGCTTTTTTTTACTTAGCAACAATAAGATCCAAATGCCTAAAACTAAAGTTTACAACTGAAAATATAGTGCTCAGTACGTTGGTACCATTCATTCATCTTTTTTAATCTCTATTTGCTTGATATTGTTGGTGCTTGTATTGAAATTAATGTTCTCGTACTGAATTTATTGAGCTATTGATGTTCTTATTTATTTTACTAGTTCTGTCTGTGAAATTTCCTCCTGGTGCAAGCTCAAAGGGGGGTTGGTTAAACAGCTACTGTAATGGTGTTTCATATGTTGATTCAATTTCTTAATTGCCTTAGAACTTATCGGTGTTGACAACATGGATTTAAAAGAAAATTTGATTAGGTTTTTTTAATTGGTTGTCTAAACGTTCACGTTTGATTTAAAAATAAAGACAATAAAAGATCTGTTCTTTGTCAATCACTGGAAATATTCTTATGACCTGATATAGAGAAAATCCTTGAAATTATTCTTTGATCATGTTTCAGATTATTATGTTGAACCTTGCTCATCCATCCAACCTTAATGATGGGGTTGCTAATTCAAAAGAATAAAAAATTGGAAGTGTTCATTAATTCATGTCAAGAACAAGAAGCTCTTCTGTGGCTTTAATTTCTACCTTTTTCTTTTGTTTCCTTGTTATTTCTTTAACGAAGGTATGGTCATGTAGTCCCAGATTTAACTAATGCCAAAGTGGCAGTTTTCACCTTTAGTTTTTGGTTAATTAATGTAGCTTTAAGTCATAGGATTAGGTTTGATATCTATACTAAAAACCTTTCTGTTGAATACATTTTGCAGATAAGCTTGGACCAACAATGGCTGTTTTAAGACAAGAAATTCATCAGAAACTAAATATTATGTATTGGTGGCTCTATGTAGTCCAGTTTTGATATGTAATTTTATATATTGTAATTTACATTTTGTAATGTATAAATACCAAATAATGAAATATGTAGTGATTGCATTATGTTTTTTTAGATGCATTTAGTTAAAAAGGTAATTAGTTTTTTATATGAAATAATATGCTTTGATTTTTTCTTGAAAAGTTTACAATAGAATATAGGCTCTTAGATTTTTTATTTTTTTAAAAATGCTACTTGAAAGAAACTATATAATATAGGTTTTTGTTATTAGATTTTTTATTTTTTTAAAAAATGCTACTTGAAAGAAACTATATAATATAGGTTTTTGTTATTAGATTTTTTATTTTTTTTAAAAATGCTACTTGAAAGAAACTATATAATAGAGGTTTTTGTTATTAAAAAAAAAAAAAAAAAAAAAACGGGTACAGTCGGGAACCCGGATTCCGGGTTTTAAAAAATCCGAATTCACCCGAGTTCCGGCCCAAGTCGTAACCCATATAGGTTGGGCTGAAAACCGGCCTAGGTTTGAAACCGGAGTTCCGGGCCGGGTATACCTGGATACCCGGTCCGAAACCCGAATGAACAGCCCTGCAAGCAATTCTCCCACACATTAATATATAACATCAAATATCGGTCTCTGAGTTGATTTTTTCCATCCACCTTCGAGTCTAAGGGCATGCATGCACTCATACTAATTACTGTCGTAGCTTAATTAGTAGATTACACTCAATATATAGATAAGCTAAAATTCACTTTAAAATTCTAAATCTTCCCTTTTCATGAATGATCAGGATTAATTTAGGTCATGTAATCCTCACCCACGTCCTTTATGACATTTCATTCATCGTGGTTAAAATATAGTGACTTGCAGTTAAAAACATTTGCAATTTGAAAAATTCATACAATTTTATCATTGAATCAAGAAAGAAAACATGATCCATTGGATGATTAATTAGATGTAAGTGTTTTAGAACCCCATCTCTTCTCTTGGAAAATATTTCTTTTTTATGACGAATAATTCTAATTAAAGCTCTACTAAAAAAATATATATTTTTATTATATCAAATAATCAGAATCATGTAATGTATATCTCTCACACAAATTAAATATATCATTGATATTTTATTTTAGGATGTCAACTTTAATTAAATATTATATGCACTCCAAAGTTGGAACATTAAATCACATGAGGAGCAACATGAAGTGAACAAAGAGATGAGACTTTTATATTAATCACTCGTTTAGTAAGCATCCAAAGTATCCTTAGACTTTGAGTAGAATATTGCAACAGTCATTGGGCCTGAATATGGATATTTCATTATCAACTGGTTTTACAGTTGTTTTGTTAAAGCAAATGATGCAGCAGAATTTGGCCCAGTAACTGGAATCTATGTTTATATATTAGGAATTCACGACGACTGATAAAAAAATCGACGCGTTCAATTTTTGTGGATGGCCGGAAGTGAAAATAAGACAATTTAAACAGAAATTAAAAAAGATCCACAAGGATAAGTAATTGCAACTTTTTCACACTGAAAATCTAGACAGCTTTATAATATTCTTGTATTTGTAAATGAAATTCGATCTAACCAAAACATCAAGCACTTTACACATGAAAGCATATGATCAGATATTAAAGACAACATTTCATTTTTATTTTTATTTTTTATTTTTTGGCCCATTTTATACATAGCTAGCTAGCTCTTGATTTCTGGTTGATACAAGGATCGATATTGATCAATTCAATTAATACATTATGTGCATTAATTTCTTTTTACATCATGAACCCCGCAGTACTAACTATATAATATCATACATAATGTAGAGATTTTCCTCATAAATCTTTTTATTTGATCTTCCAAGTGATCAATACTACTCGAATTCAAGCTGCCATTAAAAATGATTTGTTTTAAGTGTGACTCCATGCTCCCAAGAACATCAGAATTCTTATTGGATCTTCAGCTCTGTAGCTCCACTTTCGTCTTTCAATTTCTTTGGAAATTGGAAGACTACGTCCCTCCCAATTAGCCCTGTACTTGGCTATGGCTTTTACAGCCACCTCACTAGCCTTCCTGAGCTTTTCTCCGACAGTTCTCTTTGGTTCTTCAGCCGGAGAACCATCGCCGGAGAGCTGTACTGAAGGTTTCATACTCCTGATATCTAACAATGTTGATTGTGTTTTAAGCTAAGATAATATTAGAATTGAAGGGGAGAGTTGTGAGGCTATTTATAGAAGAATAGAAAGGAGCATCGTCTTGGGATGCATGGTAAGGGTCTGATGACATGGCAAGATGCTATGAGTGTTGGGACCCACATGTCCTTAAGATTGGATTGATTCCCCATTCTTGTGGATGACAACTCAGCTAGCTGATGGAGTGGACCCACTTGTGTACGAATGATTCCTCATGTTTTCTTAATAATTTTCCATTTGTCAGTTTCTAGATCGATCCCCTAGCTTGCTAATAATCTGCTTATTCTTTTATTTTCTTTAATTTTAAAGATTTATGATCGACGTCTGACAAATGAATAGTTCCTGCCTTCTAGATTGCTTTATTCATAAGCATCATGGAAAATATATGGCAATCATTTTTAATTCTTAAACCAACGCATAAAAGATGTGGAAGTATTATTTGGATACAACCCATTGCCAGAATATAAATCCAAAACCTGTTCAACTGAATGCTAACCTATAAAATTGTTAAATATTCATATATATATATATATATATATATATTACTGTATTAATGTGATACTGTTATTCAATCATTAAATCGGTCGTTTTTTAAAATAATAATCAAATTTAATGAATAATATCACATAAAACAGTATATGAATTTAGGGATGTAATCGACCCAGTGGGTTTCGATTTGATTCTGTCTATGAATATTTTTTTCTTCTNAATATATAATAACATAAGTATATATATTATTATAGTATATAGTATATTATATAATATATATTATATTAACATATTATATAATATATATAATATAATATATTACTATATTATATAATAACTATAGTGTAAAAAACGTTCAGACGTATAGATTAATGTTCGAATGTTAATTAATGAACGTTCGAACGTTAACTGTATATAAAGCCAGACCCGACAGTTTTCAGGCCATTTCTCGCACTAAAACTCTCTCTCTCTCTTCCTCTCTGCCACGCACGTCGCCGCAACCATCATCAAACGCCACCGCAACCGTCACTAAAAGGTAATGTGTCCTCCCCCTCATCTATTTATTTCCATTTTAATAGGTGGATTTCAAAAATTCGAAACCCACCGTAGACCGGTTATAAACGTTGCATTTCCGGCCACCATTCGCTGTAAATTGATAAAATAAGACCGTAGAAACATTCCCCACTATCAATATAACTTTACCAAATTCTCATACAAAATATAATAAATAATTTATTTTTTCGAATCTCAATTCAATTTTTTTAAATTTCAAAACAATAATAATAATAATATTTTATTTAATTTTAAACTTTTATATAAAACCATCTCATTCCATCTCTGACTCCAAACATGTGCTAAGGTTGCATTTGGATGTTGAGCTGAATTGAGTTAAGCTGAATTTTTTATGAATAGTAGTGAGTTGAGATGTTTAAATGTGTTTGGTGGGGTCCACTTAATATGAGATTATGTGTATTTGATGTTAAGATGAGTTTAAATATATTTAAGAGAAATTGTAAAAAAAAAAAAAGTGTCCCATCATTATTTTATACCGTTTAACTGACACGAAAAACTGAAATGGTCTCGAATTCGGACACCAAATTTTATACCGAAAATTGATACCGAATTGTGTTATTATTATTATTTTTTCTTTTTACTTAATGATTAAAAAAGTATATTATAATAATTTTATAAATTTATTCTTTTTTTAAAAATATTTAAAATGACTAAAAACTATATAAATAAAAGTGAAAAAAAAAATAAAAAAATGATTTACACCCTTCGCCTTCGGTCCCAAAAATAAGCGCAGCATCACTCAGCAAGAGAAATACAGCATAGAAAAAAAGTTTCAGATTTGCGTGCATTGCCATTGTCAGGAAGAGTTACATCGGATATAGTGAAACCCACTTGAGTTATTTACGGATTGAGCTCAATTACTGCTTGGATGCTAGAAAATGTTTAATTTGAACTGCACTCAGCTCACTTAGTTCACTCAAGAAAATGTTTAATCTCAGAATGGTTTGGAAGGAGGAAAATCTTTCGATTTAATTTAATTAAAAAGATAAAAAAAAGTATTATAAGCAATACAACAATTAAGAAGTTAGGAAACATCGTTCAAACTACTGCCATGTTGATGCATGAAGTCACTATTCCATTTTCTTAAACTCACGTAGTTTTAATATTTGACTTTAATGAATATTATTGGGACTTTTTCCTTTGTAGCTTCAATATTGTCTCTTCAGTATCATCCGCCGGACGAATCCAAGATTCTTACTTTACCCCCGTGATCTAGTATATTTTTTTATCGCTTTCATTCATGATACTATATACAGTTATGAAGTATGAAAATTTTATATAATCATTTTGAAAAAGAATAGAGTCCACTATTAAAAAATTAATTTTCTTTTTATGTAAATTTCGTATTTATTTACTTTTTTACAATGATTATATGATATTTATATACTCCCGATTACAAATATCATTTCTTTTCTAGGAATATATTCATAGGGTTGGTTGGATTACATACTCAAGTGGAAGGTGCAAAAGGAAATGCCCTGTTTTTCTTGATACCTAAAGAGTTGCAATTTCTTCACTATCTGAAAGTATATATTATTTACTAAATAAAGAAAAAAGGAAAAGTAATCCCGTATGAAACAAACTATAGACTAATGCTTAATTTATACCATTTTTGCTATATATAATCTGGACAATTTTAGAACTCTAGCAAGCCATTTCTTTGCCCTTATATTAAATGGATACATGAATTTAAGAAATTAATGATAATACATGAATTAAGGGGATACATAAATAAGGGAATGACAATATATGAATCAAAAGATGCATGAATACGTAAGAATTTTAATGGTTGTCTACCAAATATATTAAATATATTCTACTACATTTATGTATTTATAATAATTTGATAATATTTAATACTTTTAACATGTGGATGTGGCAGGTGCTTCGTGGATGTGGTCCTGTCGTTTATGCATAATTATTGTGGTTTTTCCATAATTATTGTGGGCTACGTGAGGTTGAGAGGTAGGCAGCTTGGTGTACCCTATTATTATTGCATATGATAATTGCAAGAAAAAAGCTCCTTTGCCGTTAAATGTGTACCGCTTAACTGTACTGTTTGGTAAATTCTTTTTTATTTGACAATTAAGAACGTAATTTCAACATGTATTTTTATTTTTTAAAAATATTTAAATATATTAAAGAATATTAAAAAAATACAAACGTGTCAGCACACTACAAGAAAAAATAGTATTTGTGGTTAAATTTATTTCCGGCGGCACAAATTTAGCCACAAATAACATATTTTTCAATTTCAGGAAAATACTTGTGGCAAGATGAAAAAATAGAGCCGGTAAAAAATAGTATTTGCGGCGAGTTTAGTGCGCCGCAAAAATAGGGCCGCAAATAGGGCCGCAAACAAAGTTTCCGCCGTTAGATTTATTTGTTACAGCGACTTTTTTTACTTATTAAGGCGACTTATTTGTTACAGCGACTTGTTTTACTTGTTAAGGCGACCTTCTTCAGAAAATTTCCCCCGCTGGCGTTTTATTTCTTTCCCACGCTCGACACATTTTCCCTCTCTTTCTCTCTCTCTCTCTCTCTCTCTCTCTCTCTCTCTCTCTCTCGTTCTACTGGAGGTTTTCCGTTCAGAATCCCTCACCGCCGTCTCCTCGCCGTCTTCTTGCCGGTGAGTTTGTCTTTACAACTTCTAGTCTCCATTAATCTCTCACTCACTCCCTGTAACCCTCGCTAGTTTCTAACCCAAACCATAGTTTTCTCCGTCATTATTCTCTCTGTCATTATGGTAATTTAATGAATGAAAAACATCTTCTGTGGGTGTGTTGTGTAGATTGAATGGTGCACCTTCCAATTTGATGTTAACAAAGTAGGTAAATCATCTTCAGTAGGAAGTTTATTCCATGCTCAAAATTAATGACACTGAAACTGTTACTACCAATTTCTTAAATAGTAGCACGATGACCGAGCTGGAATTTGCAAGAGATGGGGTAAAAGAAAACGGTTTTTGACTAGTTTAACTTTTGTTTGACAAAAATGAAAATGATGCATTTTTTCCCCTTTCAAAAATAGTCATTAGGTTTAAAAGAACAGGGGACTTGTCCTGTTTTTGAAAAGTATTCCTTTAGGGTTCACATAAAATTCTAATGAAGGATTTGACAGAAAAGAAAAGACAGAAAACACAGTCAAAATCAACAGCTGGATAAAAGGACTTTCCTTCACAACTGCACCGACCTAGCTAGGATGAAAATTGATGAAGCTTCATAATTCCTAATCTATCGAGAACACTAACCATTTTACTAACAAAGATTAGGACAGAAGAGCAGTTAAATAATTTGTGTTTTCAATTGTGTTCCTGGTAGGCCAAAGGTACTCTTTTAGCTGTCAGCTAGTATTAAATTTTACTCAGTTCTTATTTCTTGCCATTTGCTAGGGTTGTAACTTGTATCAACCTTTTCTTGTATTTAGGAAACACGCCACAAACACATTTAGAATTTACAGAGAAAAATACCGTAAAGCCACACAAATGCCATCATGTAGAGAAAACCTTAGACGTAAAAACTCAGTTTTTACATGCATCAACAGACAAAAAATGGATAAAGAATATTACTAAAGCTTACTGAATCAATAAGAGATGGTTGATAACTTTAAAAAAAAAAAGGCTTCGGCAAGTTTTGCAGTTCAATTTGAAGGGATACCACAGACCTTCCATTTTTTCCAGAACCCTTTTCACGGCCCCAACACAGCCTCCACATGACATACCAACCTTTCAAAAATAATCCACATGACATATGCAGTAAGCTGAATATAATAAATATATATATATATATATATATACACACAACACAACACATACACACATATAAGCCATAATGAAAGGAAGAGATAGGATATGCTCTCTGCAATTGTGTGCGTGTGTTTGGGTATGCAAACTGATATTCTTTCTGTCCGTCTCAAAAAATGGGATATACCTTTTTTCTCAGGCACTCTCATAATAGACAGATATAAAGTATATTTTCTACCATTTTGAATTATTGGTATTGTACTGAAAAATCAATCATGGAGAAAGTTGAAAACCTTGACTATTTTAAATACAATTTGACTGCCAATCACATTTAGACTTTTATGAAATCTGACCCATCTGCCAATAAGTGAACTCAGTCAATTCAAGTCAATGAGTGATTTTGAATGAATCCACGTGTACGAATTATTTACCTTGTAGTTTTGAACGAATCCATGTGTACATATTAACGTGTGATTTCACTTCCTTGAATAGAATGAAATGGTTGCCAAGTACTCTATGTTAGAGCCTGAGAAGCAGACTAAGGATGTTGCTGCATCAATCTTTAGGGAGGTACTAGGCCACAGGCCAGGGTATACAAGGGGGTTGGGGGAGATGGTTATCCCTGAGTCATCTAGACAGAACACTGCAGAAAAATTTGCAGCATTAACAGAACGTGCAGAGAGGCATGAGAAGGATGCTGAGTATTACAAGAATCAGTTGGAAGAATTACGGGGGAATGTAGAGAAAGTGTTGGCGAAGCAAGCCGAGTACGACAAATTATTAAGTTCATACATGGAATCACAGAGGCAAACCCAAGGAGAGTCTCATAGAGAAACTCAGGGACCTGCATAGGCAGTTCCTTTTTTAGTCAATAAGTTTTTTGTATGGAGATGGATTTGTGCCTTACATGTCATAGAAAAGTATCTCCTACTATAACTTTTTTTGATTATTAGATATTTGGTATTAGGCTGTATGTTTTGAAAGAGTTTCCACTGACTTGGAGCTGCATGCAGTACAACCTTCACTGTGAAGGATTTTGATGTGAAAGTCTGGTTTTGCAGTACTTTGGTTTCTGTAGGCTGGGACCAAATGAAGAAGTGAAAAAGGTGCATATCTATGATTCTCTATTCTTAATATGACTTACATGCACCCATTTTCTTTTGATTTATAATGGTTTTTAGATTTCCTAATTTTGTAGTTGCAATTTAAATTTTTGTTGGGTTTTGGAAACTAAAGAAATATTTGTGAATCTAAATTTTTGCAGCTTTGTGATCAATGAAGGAGGTTTCCAGTTTCCAGATGAAGATGTATACCTTTGGGTTTTGAGATGAAGAATGCAGCTTCCATGATGATCAAGACTTGCTTAGGAAATCCTTGTTATATAATAAAGATGAGGAATACACATGTAAACATATATTGGTCTATTAATGTCGCATGTTGGGGTGAATTTCAAATAACACTTCTTAGGATGAATGAATGATATACCGATACATGTTAGGGTATTTGAAACATTTATATCATGTAAACGATTAATTCATGATATTATATGCTTATTAGAGAATATATTGATCTATTACATGCGTTGGATATTGTATTTAATGGGAGGCTACAGATATTTAAAAAAAAAAAACAGGTTGAAATGGTAAATAATTATAAATTACAGAAATTCAGTGGATAAGACTTTTTGTGGCGACAAATTCGACTTTTTGCGGCGATTAATAGTCGCCGCAAAAGCTAAATTTCACTATTCCTAAACAGGCTACGTGAAATCCTTTTCCGACGAATATTTGACTATTAGCGGCCACAACTTGTCGCGGGAAAAAGTTTATTTCTGGCCACACTTAACCCACGCCGATAAAAACTTTTCCTCACTTAACTATTGCGGCATAGTACCGGCGGGGATAGGAAAGCCACAAATAATTATTTGCGGCGACAATTAGACTTTTTGCGGCGATACATAGTCGCCGGAAATAGTAGTTTTTCTTGTAGTGCCAAACACTCTCACTTAATCAACATGTAATTTATTATTTTTATTCTTCTATCTGAATGCTTAAATATGTATATATTTAAATAGACGGACATAAATAACGTCAAATTACATGCATATTGGTTAGGTGGATGTGTCTTCCTTGTAACATTTCTCGTATGTACGTATACATTNTCCGCACTCCTATGCATGCCTATATATTATACAAATCATATATCAACAACATGATCATTACTTCCAGCTTCTTTTTAGCCACATTGCACACACACACACTTCTGGTTTTTTAAGGATGCCTGCCTACTTAATTCCATATAAATTACTAATTAAGATAAATTAAAGTAATTATTTCTTTACATATGACTATTTTTTTTTCTCTATTATTAATTCATGACATGCAGTAGTACCTGTCACTCTTGTAGTGTATAATATAATTAATGAATTTACATAATTATATATAATTAGTGATGATCTATGACGTGCATCCATCTAACAACCCGTCTTTGATGCCACTAGACAAACAACTTAAGTGTGGAGCCCAATTCTTTGCATGCCACATTCTTTTTTATTTTTGGGGTATTATTTTTCAATTATTTAATGTATATTAAATTTATAATGATTGCAAATAGTTGACTTGCCTAGCAAGGTCGTCGCTCTCACAAACCACCAGTCCCTGCAATTGAATAGAGACAAGAACACAATTCCATGTAACTTCAGTATCAGCCTTGGTCGGTTATAAAATTACAGACATAGGTTCCCAAAGCAGAAAGAGAAAAATGCTGTCCTTCAAAAACAAAACCAGGGAGCCAACCAACAAAAAAACAATAAGGCTGAGTTGATTCTAATTCAATTAATCTCAAATTAATTAATATTGATGGGCCACTACCTTTTCAACTTTTTTTAAAAAAATTTAAACTTATCTCAACCTAACTATTTTATACATTTAAATCTAAAAAATTAAATTCATCTCAATCTAAAAAAGTTAAACACATGTTAATAGAACCTACAAAATATTATTATTCACAACTCAACTTAACTCAACTTATCTCAACATCTTTACGCAGCCTAATTCTATAAAAGCTAGGTAGGTACGTAGGAGACTTCCAATACTAACAACACTTATAACTGTGAAATTATCACCATTTATCTCAAAAATTTAAACTGTTAAAAAGAGATGAACTTTATTTTATTTTAAGATGTGGAATGTTAATAAGAGTAGATCGAGAGTGTAAAGTCAAGATTCGAATTCAGAACTTTGATATTATGGAAAACTACTACTTATCTCAAAAGTTTAAACTAATTAAAAGGGGTAAACTTTATTTTATAACTTACCAATAGCTAGCTACCTGCAGGCAAACCTTTGACCCTCTGTTTCTTCTCTCTTTAAAATCAACAAGACGGGAATAAATTCAGGCATATCATCATCATGGTAACACCATAAACAAAGTCCATCATGACCTCAGTTGTAAACTTTTCTGGTTCTGTAGATACCCAATATCATGTGCTGGTGCAGGAAAATGAAGCGTGCGTCTAGAATCCACCCTGACAGCTAGCGGTTAATTATCCATGTAGTACTCTTTTATGAAAAATATTATTTTTATCTTACATTTTGTTACTTCTAATCACGTAGACTATATGATATATTTTAGCTAGCATATATCAATGAAGTTAATATTATCAAGTACCCACACTAATTCGAATGGTATCTATGATTCTTCCTTTTCCTCTGTCTCATATTTGCATTCTACGTCAGCATATAAAAAGGTTTATATTTTAAAAGATTATTATTTATTCTTCTTTAAATCAAGGAGAGTCTCATAGAGAAACTCAGGGACCTGCATAGGCAGTTCCTTTTTTAGTTAATAAGTTTTTTGTATGGAGATGGATTTGTGCCTTACATGTCATAGAAAAGTATCTCCTACTATAACTTTTTTTGATTATTAGATATTTGGTATTAGGCTGTATGTTTTGAAAGAGTTTCCACTGACTTGGAGCTGCATGCAGTACAACATTCACTGTGAAGGATTTTGATGTGGAAGTCTGGTTTTGCAGTACTTTGGTTTCTGTAGGCTGGGACCAAATGAAGAAGTGAAAAAGGTGCATATTTATGATTCTCTATTCTTAATATGACTTACATGCACCCATTTTCTTTTGATTTATAATGGTTTTTAGATTTCCTAATTTTGTAGTTGCAATTTAAATTTTTGTTGGGTTTTGGAAACTAAAGAAATATTTGTGAATCTAAATTTTTGCAGCTTTGTGATCAATGAAGGAGGTTTCCAGTTTCCAGATGAAGAGGTATACCTTTGGGTTTTGAGATGAAGAATGCAGCTTCCATGATGATCAAGACTTGCTTAGGAAATCCTTGTTATACAATAAAGATGAGGAATACACATGTAAACATATATTGGTCTATTAATGTCGCATGTTGGGGTGAATTTCAAATAACACTTCTTAGGATGAATGAATGATATACCGATACATGTTAGGGTATTTGAAACATTTATATCATGTAAACGATTAATTCATGATATTATATACTTATTAGAGAATATATTGATCTATTACATGCGTTAGATATTGTATTTAATGGGAGGCTACAGATATTTAAAAAAAAAAAACAGGTTGAAATGGTAAATAATTATAAATTACAAAAATTCAGTGGATAAGACTTTTTGTGGCGACAAATTCGACTTTTTGCGGCGACTAATAGTCGCCGCAAAATCTAAATTTCACTATTCCTAACAGGCTACGTGAAATCATTTTCCGACGAATATATGACTATTAGCGGCCACAACTTGTCGCGGAAAAAAGTTTATTTCTGGCCACACTTAACCCATACCGATAAAAACTTTTCCTCACTTAACTATTGTGGCATAGTACCGGCGGGGATTGAAAAGCCACAAATAATTATTTGCGGCGACAATTAGACTTTTTGCGGCGATACATAGTCGCCGGAAATAGTAGTTTTTCTTGGCAGGCAAATAGAATGGTACTATTTAGGCAGCAAGGTAGCCCACTCCTAATTATATATACTTTGTTGACACGAATGTCTAGGTCGAAATTTGATTAAGAAATATGGTACTACAGCCACATAAATAAATTTTCTGAAAATATATAAAATTTTTAATAATCATTCACCAAATATATAGAATATATTTATATTCTTACAATAATTTTATAACATTAATTAAATATTTAATACTTTTAACTTGTAGATGTGGTAGGTACTCTGTGAATGTGGTGCTGCCGTTCATGTCCCTTTTGAAGCTTATGGAGTTGTTGGCTTTTCCATAATTATTGTGGGCAGTTGGAGGTGAGAGGTAGACGGCTTGGTGTACCCTATTATTATTAAATATCATAATTGTAAGAAAAAAGCTCATTTGCCGTTAATTGTGTACCGCTTAACTGTACTGTTTAGTCGTCTGTCCTCACTCGTCAAGTATTTTTTAGTTTTTTTTCCTTGTTCCTCATTTTATTTTTGTAGTAACCTTGACCATCTTGCCTGCCGCCTGGTTTAGATTCTAGGTTTGAAGTTGGCGATAGAAGGTCAATGAACCTATTTGATGCAAGTTTCACACAGGATTTGAGGGGAACAACATGTTAAGGTCAGCTAGCTACACATAACGATGAAAATTCTTGGCCACAATAATTTATTAGGAATTAGCAGATTATATGAGAATTTAGGGTGCCACTAATTTATTATGTTGGAACATTTTCAGGATAATGGACAAGAAGCTAACATGGATATTAATATGAGATGAGAAATTATTTCATATCTTCCAAACTTAGGACAGTATTTGTTGTGGCTCTGATTTTAGTAGAAGTCAATACTCCATAATTGTTTATCATATTTTCACATGGGCCTTAGGGCAACATCTTTTTTCAAATTTAGGGTCCCGCACATTTATTCGATGACAATATCTTTTATGGCTTTGATTTCTTCTCTGATCAATAGTTGTTTGTTAATTAATAGATGTTAGTTATAATCTCCACCCCGATGGATCTTCTCACTCATATTCTCCATTGCTTTAGCGAAAATGTTGAATGTTTCCAATAAAGAAATAGACTAGCATATATGATACCTCCAATCCAAACGAGGAGCAAGCCAGGGGCCATGGCTATGTTCCGTTGAAGATGGCATAACCAAGCAATATTTTGATTGGCTTGATCTTACTTGGTGGTCCTGAATAAGGATTATTTTCTAGCGATGCTTAAAACTTTCGAGCAGTGTGTCTTTTGAGTTGGATTTACTTGGTGATCCTGAGCAAGGATTAAATTCTTGCGTTGTTCGGTATTACCGACTAGTGTTTCCGTCAAACTGGACCTATTCAGTAATCTAGATAAATGACCCTTTTCTTGCGATGCTTGAAATTACTGAATAATGTGTTGGTCAAACTGGTCTTGTTCGGTGATCCTGAGTAATGGTTATTTTCTTACGATACTTGAAGCTTTTTATCAGTGTATTTGTCATATTGGATTTGCTTGGTGATCTTGAGCATGATCTATTTTCTTGCGATGCTCGAAATTTTTGAGCAATGTGTTGGTCAAGTTGCCCTAAATGCTTGGTGATCCCTAGCAAGGGTTAAATTTTTGCGCAATGTATTGGTCGAACTATGCAAGGCACGTATGTTCAGGTGAAAGTGTTGTTGTGTTTTTTATATGGAAAATATAATGATCTTCAAAATGCATGTTGATTAGGACTAAAAATTAAGATGAGAATAATCCAGGAAAAATAATAACTCTTAAGATGATAATGAACTAAATAGTGTGAAAATATTTTAGAGTTTTGTTAATTATAAAAAAAAATTATTAAATTGGTAATAGCAAATATAGCAAACCTAGTATATAAACGTGTGTGAATCAAAACATGGTTTCTTAATTAGAAGTCAAGAGACATATATACGACTCCCCATCCTCACTCGTCGATGATTTTTTTCGTTTTTTTACCTGTTTCTCATTTTATTTTTGTAGTAACGGCCAGCTTGACCATCTTGCGTGGTTTAGATTCTGGGTGTGAAGTTGGCGATTGAAGGTATGAAACTATTTGATGGAAGTTTTACACAGGATTTGAGGGAAACACAACATGTCAAGGTCGGCTAGCTACACAACGATGAAAATTGTGGATCACAATAATTTATTAGGAATTGGAAGATTATACGAGAATTTAGGGGTGCCACTAATTTATTATATATATGTTGGAACATTTTCAGGATAATCGACAAGAAGCTAACTTGTATAATAAGAAAATGCTTTTTTTTTTCTTTGATTTGGTAGATAAATTTTAAAATTTGTATCTTAAATTTGAATGTATGAGGGCGTCATTGTCCATTTTATTTTTATGCGTTGAGGTTATGCGGAGTTATTCATTGGAACATTATTAGATGACTAATTGTTTAATATATTCCAAACTGAGGACATTATTTTTTATGGCTCTGAATTTAGTAGGAGTCACTCCATAATTATTTGTCATATTTTCCAATGGGCCTGAGGGGAGGGAACATGTCAAAGAAGGGGAGGATTTAGGAGCATCTTTTTTCAAATTTAGGGTCCCGCACATTTATTCCATGACAATGTCTTTTATGGCTTTGATTTCATCTCTGATCAAGTGTCCATGGACGATGATCGATCCCTAGAGCTATTTTCACATGGGTTTAAAGGGACGTTCTTGTACCTATTATCCAACTACTCGTGCATAAAAAATTGATAATTTTTTTTTTTCAATTCTGTTTACAATATTATTGCAAAGTATAATAATTTTACATAAATTCTTCCATTAGTAATTCTAATAAATTTGATATTGAGAAATGAATTTCAAATTTTTAAAATTTCTAATTGTCTGTTAATAGATGCTAGTAATATTCTCCACCCTGATGGATCTTCTCACTTATATTCTCCAGTGCTCTAGCGAAAATGTTGAATGTTTCCGTATAAAGAATATTACTGGTAATTTTTTTAAAAAAAAACTAAAAAGTCTACATAATCTCTTGACTTGGGCTCTGACATCAATTGTAACACCCCGTTCCTGTAGGATAGAGATGTCACTAACGTACATAATATAATGTCCGGTAAAGAGATTCATATCCTGAAACACCTCATTTATTGAAAACATTAATTAAACTGAACATAACGGTTTTTGAAAACAGAAAATTGAAAACGTAAAAATAAAATATAAACTAACCCTACACGTAACCTTTTATACAAAAAATCATGAAAGAAACTAAGTCATTGCACTAGATCTACTCCTGGTCCTCCAGCTTTACGTCCTTATCAAGTGAAACATACTTAGTTCCGTGTTTCACTAACATATGGTGAACCACACTTAGGTCTGTGTCACCCTTAAACATCTTATCTTTCTTAATGCATAAGAACTTATTTAATATCATGAACGTTTCCAGCATGTCATATACTTGTAAATGGCATAGCATAACATGGCATGTCTTTGTACATGGCATAGCATAACATGACATATTCTTGTACATGGCACAGTATGATCTAAATATAAACATTCCATGGCATACATGATCTAAGATCTATATGAATTTACATAACACACTTGATCTAAATACTTCATGACATTACATAGCATATATGATTTAATCACTACATGAATATGGCATACATGATCTAGGTACTACACGAACATGGCATACATAATATGACATACTTGACTTAAATTAATACATGAACATTTGATGGCTTCTATGTAATTTTAGAATCATTCACTCCATCAAACAACCAATTCATTCATACAAGCATAATGTCATAATTCATCAAAGATCGTGAAAGAAATCTAACCTTGACTTGGCTCGTTGAATAGCATAGACAAACATCATATTTTCATATACCAATAGAAAATTTACAGTACACATACAATTATATGATCATACTAATTACCTCTTAGCACTGCTTTCACAATCTCACGTCGAAGTTTGTGACCTATACGATGCACTAGATGTTACTAAACTTTTCCAGAAAACATGCCTTAGCATTCTAAATACTTCAAATCCTACCATAGAGATAATTTAATAAATATTTAAATATAAAAAGATTACATAAAATAATATTATTCCAAAACTCATATCATAATACTTAATATTCTGTGTAAACATATAACTTAATAATTTTATAAAAATCTAGTTAAAGGTTAATTGGAATATTAACTAAACTAATAGGCTAAAATATAATATGAAAGAATACATTAAAAGTATACTAATATGCTTAAAATCCCTTCAATATTTTCTGATAAAAACAAGTCTGTGATTACTATATTTATTTAAGTAAAACAGCCCACTCAAATACACTAAAGCAATTTCTCGTAAAACACCATCAACTCACATTAAATAGTATGCTAATTTATAAAATCAACCTACTTTAAATAATAAATATTTTCAAAAAAAGAAATAGTAAAACAAGCCCACCCAAATTAAACAAGTCCAGTTAGAAACTAAGTCTAATAGGTTTATTAAAAAAAAACTAGGCACAACACCCTAAAAAGGAAATCACTTGGTCAAATGGCTTAAAGCCTAAAGGCCATTGTAATAAAAAGAATTTGGTTCAGGAAGGTATATGCTAATGGTCAAAGGGCTTACATGTGATTATGGAAGCATTGAAGGGGCTTTCTTGGAAAGTTTGGAACAAAACAATTAAAATGAACGAAAAAACTTACGGGAGTGGCTCACATCACTGTGAACTGAAAATATGAAGACAGAGAGAGAGATCCTATTGGGAACTCACCAAAAATGATGTGGGGTGCCTGATTGACAATTTCTTGGCAATCAAAAAAGTGCTTCGACCTCCTTTGTGTGGTCGATGGTGGTTGGCCACAACACCCGGTGGCTCTGGTCCGTAACAATAGAGGGAGAAAAAATGACGAGAAAGGCTTAAACGGCGTCAACGTACGTCGAGGTGGGAGGAAAGCTCACCGTCGGCTGCCTCTGTGGTGGATTCCAGTGAAGTGGAGACTGTTTGGTTGTAGGAGGTGGGTTCTTGGCTTGTAGAGGCTACTACGGTGTTTATGAATTTAAGGTTTCTTGTGTTTAATTCTGAGGGTCCGTGGAATTTTATAGATGAGAGAAAGGGAGATGCCGTGGGTAATCAGAAGGCATTTGAATTCAACTAGAATTTAGAAAACTACTCCCACGAGGAAAGAAACACCGAGAGGATAAGAGTTTTGAAGTGTTTGAATTGAAATTAGTTTCAGATAAGAAAAAAAAACTTTCAGATAAGAAAAAAAAAACTTACTTTGGATACCAAACTAAAAAATAAAAGAGATGTATGGTTTAACAGTGGAGAAATCCTATTCAAAATAAATTACTATCTCAAAATATATATGATAAAACTAACAATAAATTAGTAGTAATAATAATAATAATAATAAATCACTCTGGGTCTGGGTGTTACAATATACCCTCCTTAAAAGAAATCTCCTCCTTGAGATTTAAGATGTACTCAAAATACCCGATCTTAAAAATAAAAAATAAAAAATGGGAGAAATCCAAAAGAAACTAGCAAAGGTAATTAAATTTTTTTTAAAAAAAAAAATCAATAAAAAAATAAATAAAATACTTAGACCAAGTCTCACGTGCTTAAAAATTAAAATAAAAAGGAATAAAATAGCTCATCAAAAAAATATAACTTAAATAAAACAAACGCGTCTAAAAATGCCTAAGCTTTCGCCTCATCTTCCTCGTTCTGATCTTGTCCTGCAGTTCCAACCTTTGTGAGTTCCAACCTCACAAAGGTCATCACCTGCTACCACATCATCAGTAGTGACGGAAAATACTCTAGCTGGGGCCATGGCTCTCTACCCATTCCCTTTTATCGAAACTTGTGCGTTCCTTCCCGAGCAGTTGCGGGCCATATGGTTGGGCTCTCCACAGATGAAGCAAACATTCTGACCCTGTAAACATCTTCCTTGATGCATATTTCTGCATGTCTCTCAAATTGGATAAGGTTGCTTATCTTGACATGGTACCGGACGGTTGTTTGGAGTAAACTTTTTGTTGCAGTAAGGCTCTTGCAATGTCTGTTGGCATTTCTTCTGATTGAGTAATTCTGCATTCATTCTCATGTCTTCTTCCACCAGGGTGGCTCGTGTAACCAAGGCAGTGAAATTACGTATCCTGAGGGTTATAAGACGATTTCAAATCTGCAGATGTAGTCCTCACTCAAACTTCTCGCATTTCTTCTACTCATTCGGAATTAGATAACTTGCAAAACGTGATAATGCTACAAATGTTGCAGCGTAGCGTTCTACTATCATGGTTCCTTGTGCTAGGTCCATAAACTATCTAGCTTTTGCCTCCCGGAGTGCTGGAGAAAAGATTCGAAAATGACCTCTTGAAGCGATCCCAAGTGATGGGTACTCCCTTGCCAAGTTCGAGTTGCAGTAATTCTCGTGTGGAAGTTCACCACACATTTGCCGTGTCTGCGAGCACATAAGTGGCATACTCCACTTTCCATTCATCAGTACAGAAAAGGGCTCTGAAGATCTTTTCCATTCTCTTGATCCAACTTGCCACATTGCGTGCTTCTGCCTTGCCGTCAAAAGTCAGAGGATGCTGTTGTGTAAAATGGTTTAGGGTGCAACTGGCCCTGGGAGCTCGGGCTCCTCAGTCTTGATCACTAGCAAAAAATCGGAGAAGTCTGGTAGTAGTAGCAACCAACACCTCTGGCTCGTTCGGTGGTGGTTCCGTGGAACCATCAGGGTGTTCATTATGCCTAGTAGTCGGTGCCATTCTAACAACACTATTCAAGCAATGAGCATATGCTAACACAATTACAATTATGCAATCAACTAAAACATGGTAATAATTAAAACACAAACATGAATGACCTCTTGAAATTTGAGCTGGCCATGGCTATGTTCTATTGAAGATGGCGTAACCAAGCAATATGTCAATTGGATTGATCTTACTTGGTGATTCTGAATAAGGATTATTTTCTTGCAATGCTTAAACTTTTGAGTAGTGTGTCTTTCGAGCTGGATTTGCTTGGGGATCCCGAGCAAGGATTAAATTCTTGTGTTGCTCGATATTACCGACTAGTGTGTCCATCAGACTGGGCCTATTCAGTAATCCCGATAAATGATCATTTTCTTGCGATGCTTGGAATTGCTGAGCAATGTGTTGGTCGAACTGGTGATCTTGCTCGGTGATCTAGAGTAATGGTCATTTTCTTGCGAAACTTGAAATTTCTTACCAGTGTGTCTGTTAGACAGGATTGCTTGGTGATCCTAAACAAAGTTTATTTTCTTGCGATGCTCGAAATGTTTGAGCAATGTGTTGGTTAGGTTGCCCTTGCTTGGTGATCCCTAGCAATGGTTAAATATTTGCGCAATGTATTGGTCGGAGTATTCAAGGCACGTATGTTCAAGTCTCATTTTCAAGATAATGGACAAGAAGCTAACATGGATAATAAGACAATGTTTTTTCTTCTTTTTTTTTAATCTTTAATTTAATAGAGAAATTTAAATTTTGTATATTAAATTTGAATGTATGATGGTGTCATTATCCATTTATTAGCGGGAACGTTATTACATGAGAAATTAACTTCATATGACAAGGACAATATTTTTTTATGGGAAAACATTAGTTTAACTTAGAATTTCAGTAACCGATTTTTTTTTTTTAATTTTTTTACTTAGTGATTGAGTAATTCTACCAGAATCCTCTATCGATTAGTTTTTTTTTTTTTTTTACTTAGTGATTAAATAAGTGTTTTTAAATGAATATGTGATTTTTTTTAAATGTCTAAATAGTTTAAAAAATGGAGAAAGAAAAAGTTAAAAAAAAAAAATTTAACTGATTGGTAGAGGATTATGATAAAGGATTGAAATCCTCCATGGACATAGCAACGTCCCTTTTTATGGCTTTGGAGATTTGTATAGAAGCCAAAGTCATTGGTTGCTAGAGATTTTAAAGGCATATTCTTGGGGTATATAGAAGCCACACATCCTTCTTTGATCAGGAGGAGTATATGGACTGCTAATGATTTGATGAGAGAAGTGTTGATTTGGATAATATGGAATGGTAAGAAGATAAATATTTGGGGGGAAAAATGGATACTGAAGCCAACCTCATATTCCATCCAATCTCCCATCAGTATTTTGAATTCGGAAGCGCATTTTTGTGAGTTGATATTAAAGGAGACAAAGAATTGGAATGATGATCTAATTGCTGAAATATTTAATAAAGAGGATGCCCAACTTATATGCTCATTGCCAATCAGTAAAAGGGGAGGGAGGTTAGCTTTTGTATCAACACAATGAAGATGTACAGCCAGAGGTTGTTGATGATGAATACGATGAGGATATGGAGCAAATATTGGGTGACATTGGTGTGGGAATGTTTATGGATGAAGGTGATACGGACACATCAAATTCAAATAATGCGGGGCATAACATTTTTGTACGTTTGTGAAATAATTCACAACGTGAGTTATATCTAGGATGTAGAAGGCTTAATAAGTTGTTCTTTACAGTTAGACTACTTCACATAAAATCTATGTGCCGCAACTTCTATGAAGCAAAATAGTTGAAGTGAGGACTAAGGTTTAATTACAAAGTAATACATGCATATAAGAATGACTGTATCTTATTTTGGCAAGATAATGAGCAATTGAATGAGTGTTTCATTTGCCATGAATCAAGATGGACATCTGAAAAGCAAAATGTGCCGCAAAAGGTCGCATGTCATTTTTCATTGATACCAAGATTACAATAGTTATTTATGTCACATGCAATGGCTGTAGACATGACATGACATGACACTCATCATCCAAAGTTAGGAATCATGTTGTCTTTCACATCTTGCTGATTCTTATGTTTGGAAGGAATATGGTTTTAAACACCCATAGTTTGCTGAAGAACCTCGTAATGTGCAACTTGGGTTGGCAACAGATGTATTTAATCCTTTTGAGAACATGTGTATTAGTTATAGTACTTGGCCACTTATACTTATGTCGTATAATCTATCACCGTGGAAGTGTATGACGGATCCATATTTCATGATGAGTTTGCACATTCCAGGTTTGAGATCACCAAGAAATGATATAAACGTACACTTACAACCATTGATTACATAATTGAATGATTTGGGGAGAATGAGGTCTTAACATTTGATTCATCAACAGGTAAATCGTTCAAGATGCATGCTACCGTGTTATGGAAAGTAAATGATTTCCCGTTTATGGAAATTTGTTAGGTTGGAGTACTAAGGGGAAAATAGTATGTCTAACTTGTAACAAACATACCCAATCTAATGGTTTACCTATGGGAGGAAACTATGCCTCATGGGTCATCGTCAATTTTTACCTGGTGGGTATTGATGGTGTGGAAATTCTATGATCTTTTATGGTAATGTTGAATGGGGGCACCTTCCACCATATTTGTCTGGCCAAGATGTACTTACACAATTGGTAGATGCCAGCTGCAATGAATTTGGCACAGAAGAGAAACAAATTGCGAATGAGTTGAATAGGACAAATAATAGTATATTTTTTGAACTCTCGTACTGGTCGACACTAAAATTGCAACATAGTCTCATGCATATTGAGAAAAATATATGTGATTCTATGTTGGGAACTTTGATTTCAATTGAAGGTAAAATGAATGATACATTAAACTCACAGAAGGATTTGAAGCGGTTGAGAATAAGACCAGAAATGCACTTGCAACAAAATGATCCATTTGTCTATATGCTGATTGGATGGTATACATTGTCAAGTAACGAAAAGACTACATTTTGACTAATGAGTATTAAATAACTAGATGTTATGCCTCGAATCTAACAAGGTGTGTGCAAACAAATGGTAGGAAAATTAATATATTAACAAGTCATGATTGTCATGTATTTTTACAACATATCTTGCCTATTAGTATCCATGCGTACTTGACGAGAGATGTGCGCGTGACTTTGACTGAGTTGGGTCTATTTTTTAAAGACTTATGTGCGAGAACATTGAATGTAGAAGCTTTGGATCATATGGAAGGGAAATTGCTATAATATTGTGTAAGTTGGAGAGTATTTACCCACCGCCATTCTTTGACGTCATGGTTCACTTAGTTGTTCATTTGCCATGTGGGACTTGACTTGTAGGACTAGTCCAGTATAGATGGATGTATCACACTGAATGATTCTTTAGGAAGTTGAACGCCCATAAGGGTCAATTGCATAAACATATATTGACGATGAGTGGCATACATTCTATTCCAAATACTTCCATGGAGTTGACATGAGATTTGATCGGCTAGCAAAAAACTTTGTTGTTGACCAAATAAGACAACAAAATGGGTTTTTTATGTTTTCCCAACATGTATGTCCACTTGATATAGCGCATGGTTATGATTTGTGTGGAAGAGAGTTCAAGAAAGAACAGTGGTACGTGCTAAACAATTGCCTTGAGATAGAGAGCCAGTTGAAGTAAGTTGTCATGATTTGTTAATTAATATTGTACTTTACTTAACAAAATTATAAGATTATAAATTATTTGGTAATCTTCGATTTCAGTGATCATATTAGCGTGCTCAAAGAACTAGGAGTAAATGATATAAACAAGAAACATGAAGAGGAATTCCTGAAATGGTTTGAGCAGTGGGTAATGACATTACAAATGCGAATCTGAGTTACCAAAAATATATTATGATTGTTTATTTCTGTATGTTTATACTTTATTCAATATATAGGTTGTACAAATGCATGCGAGTAATCCAAAAAATATATTAGATGAATTGTATGCATTGGCGTGTGGCACCTCGTGATGTGCTACTCAATAATTTGCATGTATTTGTTAGGGAAGTAGGTAGCCCGCAATGGATCTAGAATGCTATAGTAAAATAAAAAATAATGGTGTTCTAGTCAAATGAAGTCATGACGGAGAAAACATTAATTTTTATAGGGTTATTGTCAATATAGATGGAATGAGATATTTGGAAGAGCTTGTGGTGTATCTACTTTAGTGTGATTGGTGGGATTTAAGCAATCTTAGAAGGGGAGTGCGCGATAATGTGTTAGGAACCTCGTGAAAACCCTGTAAGTTTTCTCGAATCAGCTAATCGCATAAGTTTTAGTCTGTCAACATAGTCAGTGTTATCACTCACTATAGTGCCAAAAATGTGATTTTAATTATTTAAGGTAGTTAGAAGTGTCAGAATACGTTATGGTCTGTGCCACTAGTGTGACGCCCCCAAATTCCGCTTAGGATTGAACGGACATTTGAAGCGTCGAGACATGCAACACAAGGTTACCTGCCCCCGTTCATGACATATAAGATGCAATGTTCCTAACATGCATCTAGCATTATGCAATATTCGCAGCGGATTATTTTTTTTTTTCTTTAGCAATACTATGCACCAAACTAAAAATATCCCAAATACTTGAAACATATTTCATACATAAAAACATACTAAAAAGCCGTGATCACTACACTAGTCCAAAATGGTTGTGATCAAAAGAATACTTGAGATACAACTCCAAAAGTACAAGCATTAACCTAAGTTAAATACTATACCATCATCAACATCGCACCGTAGCCTAGATGACCGTATTCAGATGGTCAGATTCCAATTCTTCTTTGGGTCCTGTAACAAGATCTACCATTCGGGGGGAATGGTAGTTGGGACTACCACAGTGAGATTTGATTACAAATCTCAGTAAGTTAACATAAAACTCACACACAGGTTAAAGATGCATGCATGGCAGTAAAAGCATAAATGCATAAGTAAAGTCGTACATAAGCATAGCATAACTTGACATATAACATGACATAACCAGAACTTAAACGTGAACTGAACTTGACTTAACATGACATGAACTTGAGTTTAAAACATAACATGGACTTGAAATGTAGCATGAACGTAAACATGCATAACATAAATATGAACTTGAAAATAACATAAACTTGAACATATCATGACATAAACGTGAACTTGAGACATACTGTAAACGTGAACTTAACATGATGTGAACATGAACTTGGAACATAACTTGATCATGAACATAACATGTACGTGTACATAACAAAACATGAACTTGATCTGAAACTTGACTTATCATGCACTTGATCTGAAACTTGACTTAATACGTACTCCACAGTTGTTGTGGCCCCACGTATTCTACGTGTCACAATTGCTGTGTCTCACGTAGTGTATGCTCCACAGTTGTTGTGGCCCCATACTTCATGCTCCACAGTTGTTGTGGCCCCATGAATACACGTAACATAAAATATAATACGTACTCCACAGTTGTTGTGGCCCCACGTATACACGTAACATAAAATATAATACGTACTCCACAGTTGTTGTGGCCCCACGTATACACGTAACATAAAATATAATACGTACTCCACAGTTGTTGTGGCCCCACGTATACACGTAACATAAAATATAATACGTACTCCACAGTTGTTGTGGCCCCACGTATACACGTAACATAAAATATAATACGTACTCCACAGTTGTTGTGGCCCCACGTATACACGTAACATAAAATATAATACGTACTCCACAGTTGTTGTGGCCCCACGTATACACGTAACATAAAATATAATACGTACTCCACAGTTGTTGTGGCCCCACGTATACACGTAACATAAAATATAATACGTACTCCACAGTTGTTGTGGCCCCACGTATACACGTAACATAAAATATAATACGTACTCCACAGTTGTTGTGGCCCCACGTATACACGTAACATAAAAAATAATACGTACTCCACAGTTGTTGTGGCCCCACGTATACACGTAACATAAAAATATAATACGTACTCCACAGTTGTTGTGGCCCCACGTATATACGTAACATTAAATATAATACGTACTCCACAGTTGTTGTGGCCCCACGTATTCACGTAACATAAAATATAATACGTACTCCACAGTTGTTGTGGCCCCACGTATTATACGTAACATAACATGTCTTATCTTTCTTAATGCATGAGATATTAATTAATATCATATACTTTTCTAACATGGCGTATACTTGTAAATGGCACAATATGATTTAATCATAACATTTCATGGCATACTTAACATGGCATACTTATAACATACATCATTGTATGACAGAAAAGATTATGTAACAGATAATTATTCATGAGAGATTAAATCATACGTAGCAGATAAACATGTAATGACATAGCATGACATGGCATATACGATAACATACATACATAAATTGTAGTTCTCTTACCCATCACACATACACAATAAACTGATAGTAAGTTAGAGGCTAACTTACCTCGATCGTCGCGTTCTATGAGAATAGAGCGCGAGACACGAGGAACTGCACAACAGCTGGAAGAGGAACACTCAAGTCCTTAAGATTTTCACTTCTGAACTCAATTGCCATATTGTAAGCACTTGCAACACCACGGCCAACTTGAGGTTTCACTATACTCGGAAGAGATAAATTGACTTCAGAAAGCCTTTGCACTAAAACAAGTTCATTAAAATTATCAATAACAACCAAACAAACAACTCATTTCTCAATCCATATACTCTTAGCCATAGTCAACCACAAGATGACACCAGTCATCCCGGACTATAATCCATATCATCACTGCTTCGGGACACTGTCATACAGTTTCCCAACATTACACCATACGCTCCACACTTCTCTGCTACGCCATCCAACCCTTCGTGACACGCCATCCGGTGTATCACGACTTAGTACAGAGTACACTCACGTGAACTCTCTTCCATTCACACTACAAAACCCATCACTGCGATACACGTCTCACGGTGCATCGCTACGCGACACGGAGTACGCGCTACGCGTACTTCCTTCGCTACAACACTCATCAACACGATGCACATCACACGATGCATCGCCATACCACACGGAGTACACTACATGCGTACTCCCTTCCTTCTACGACCCACATCACTACAGCGCACGTCGCGCGGCGCGTCGCTGCATTACACAGAATACGCTACACGCGTATTCTCTTCACACAACCCGCCGTATCACATCTACGGCATCCATCTCACGCCTATACTTCACAGCACAGTCCACAAAACTACAAAATCAAGCCTAACACTTCACAACCACACTTCGTTTCACAACTACGCAGCGAACTCCACAAACACTAACTACACAGTCTACAGCCAACCAAATCAACTATGTTAAACATAAATAACTAAAGATAGAGGGTTATACCATCGACGGGATAACCCGTGCGTCGCTCGCTGCTCGTCACGAACATGCGTCGGAGGAGCATACGTGGCGGTACGGTGTCTGTCCACCACATAAAGTGGTAGTTTGGGCTTGAGAAAGGCTAGGCGTGGTCTTGGAAGACTCACGGTCGCCTTGTGATGGTCAAAGGTGGCGGAGCACGGCGGCATCACGCCGTGAACAGTAACTCCGAACGGTGAGCGGAGGAGACGCGAGGTAGCGAAAAGCCATAGAACTTCATGGAAAGCTAGGGAAAGGTAGAGGAACATGTGGTGGAGCTGTGGTGGCGAGGTGGTGGTCGGACGGTGGCTAACGGCGGCGGATCGGCCGTTTGAAACCATTTTTGGCCTTGGAGAGTGCGGGAGAGTGTGAGCTCTACGAAGCTCCGTTGGCCATGAAATTTCTTGGAGAGGTTCATGAGGATGAGAGGAACAAGATGGTGGTG
This sequence comes from Carya cathayensis, assembly GCA_011037825.1. Lineage (NCBI taxonomy): Eukaryota > Viridiplantae > Streptophyta > Magnoliopsida > Fagales > Juglandaceae > Carya > Carya cathayensis. The sequence continues at coordinate 37,505 of QGSO01000837.1, forward strand.
GTGAAACACCACGGGTGGCCGTGTACGGCGGCGCACGGTGGTGCAACCGAACGGGTGTTTTGAGAAACCCATATGAGAAAGAGTGAGAGTTAGGGAAAAAGAAAGACATGGGGAGGAAGCCCTTGATGTGGTGAATCCAATGGTGGTGCTTGGTGGCTGATTTGGCCGTGTATGGTGGTCCAAAATGGTGAAAAAGCTTTAAAGACCCATTTGTTTGGAGGCGAGAGTGGTGGCTAACGGTGGCTCGGATGGAGGTGAAACTTGGTGGGGATGTTCACCGGTGAGAGGGGAAGAAATCTGGGTGGGTGGTGTAGGCCACGCCGCCGGCGAGCGGCGGTTCTGGGCGGAGAAAGAAATCGGCAACAGGGGAGAAAACAGGGCAGGGGCAGCAACTTCCGGGGGCTCGTGGCGGCTAACGGCTGGTCCGATGGCTCTGAAAATTGGTGGGGATGAACTTTGGTGGGATGGGAAGAGAATGGCGGGGGTGGTGTACGACACCTCCACCGGACGGCGGAGAAACGGGCGGTCAAAGGGGCGGCGACGGTAAGGAGAAATGGGGAAGGGAAGAGCATGGGGAGAGAGAGAAAGAGAGGAAAGAGAGAGAAGAAAAAGGAAAAAGGAAAAAGTGAAGGGAAAAGGGTAGGGGCCTAGGTAATTAACTTCAATCCTACGTTTCGGGATCCTCAAATAAACCAACGATGAGTTAAAACACTGATTTGAAAACGCGTAAGTGTTTTATTTTAAATAAAACATTTAAATAAAACACTACGAGTAATTAAGGTAGAATATCATTTTATAAACTAAAGTTTATAAAATAATATTTCCTCATCATTATTTAAAATGATAAAGTACCGTTAATTAATCGAAGAGGATAAAATCATTTAAATTAATAAAACACTTAATTACAACACTGAGAGGAATTAAGATAAAATATTATTTTACAAACTAAGGTTTATAAAATAATATTTCTTCATCATTATATAAAATGATAAAGCATCATTAATTACTCAGAGAGGATAAAACCATTTAATTTAAATAAGAGTTTTCAACGAAAAAAATAAACCTCTTAATATCTTAAAACAACTAAAATATTTAATCTAAGTAATTATCCACAATTATAATATTTTCAGAGCTCATTAAATTATTATAATTGTGCTACTTTAAAAAAAATAAACTTATCTAATACTTTGAAATTCGGTGATAAGATCCAGAATACGCCATCGAGGTACAACGCTTAGGATAAATCTGTTCATGATTTTACAGTTGTCGGTGAATAACAAAGTAACGTGATTTACGGAAAAAGATAATTATGCATGTGATTTCGGGTGAGGGTAGAGACGAGAGAGATAGTGATTGCTGTCGGGAAAGAATCCAAAACTGATTGTCGTGCTGTCTAATATGTGCGAAAAAGAAAGAGAAGGGTGAGGAGATAAGACTAAATTTTAGCGGGCTGTTACAACTAGACTCAGTGGATTATTTAGGATTTTATGGCGCAATAACTCATTTTTATAATTTTGGACAAAACGCATATTCGAAACTATGAAATTATTTTTAAAGGCACTTTGGGGTTGAGTTTTGGCAAACGATTTTCACTGTAGGTTAATATGAGTATTGAGAATTTTTCAGTACTAATTTTATTATACATTTTTTTGGAGTGAATAGTAACTTTAATAAGCGTATTAAGTGCAGTGTTTTCAAAATCAAAGTGTGGAGTGTCCAAATTAGGTTAGAGAAGTTTTATTTGGACACTTGGCAAGATGTTAGCCACACAAAGAGGAACCATTAGATAGATTTGGGAAGGAAATCAAGGTGTGAGATCATGTCACCTAAGCAAAACTTTTTTTCATCAAATCAACCAAATTGTGCCAGCCCAAAGAGGGTTTCAACCTTATAGAAATCCTAAATGGTTGAAATCCAATTGAAACTCTAAAAGATTGGTTGAAAACTAAAACTCTAAATAGTTTCCCTAAACTCTAAAGTTGGCCTCCAAACCCATTTTTATCTGATTTCTAGCATTGGGTTGAATCACTTTATTAAATCACTTTCACATGCTATTAATTCATCAAATCCTTGTTATAATATCATTATCCAAATTTGTAAACCTTGAAAATTTGATTGGGGCAAGAAAAATTGGATTTGGGCTTGATAGCATCTTAAACCCTAAACCAACCCCCTTAAAACCCCAAATTGAAGCCCACTTGGTTGTGGCCCACGAATTTAGCTACCTTAGCAAAGCTTCTTGAAGAAGTTTTCTCCCCCACATGGTATACCATCCACTGCTCTTAGCTACATCCAATAGTGCCTTGATGTGATGGAGAAACCGACCTCATCAACCTGTATACCTCACAACTTCTGCAAGCAGTCCTTTGCCCTTCACTATTATCCACTTTATGTCACAAAACCACCTCCAATCAAGGGCAGATTTTGGGTCATTTTGCATGGAGATTTTTAACCCTTTGTAAGTATTTTCAAAGGATGAATCCTTTATAAAAGTTGTTCATCTTTGAGTATAGTTTTGTAGATTTATTATTCATATCTTTCCATCGTCATTTGGTCAATCAAAAGTATTGTTAATCAGGAAAGGTCATTCTGGGCATGAAATTGGAGAGCATGTTATATTTTGGAATTTGTGACCAAGCTAATGAACATATCTTGGTCCGAAACTTTTATGGAGTGTTTTTAGCATGTGTTTATGAGTGTTCATTGAGGTTTTGTTGCATGACTAAAGCTTTTGATGAGTGTTTCTTAGATCTAGAAACTTGAAAACTGGAAGTGGAAAAACAGTTTTTATTTGGAGAAAGTTTGAATATTTCATGGTTTGATCTTACTCTAAAGGCTTTGATATTTTTATATGATGATCTTAAGTCTCTTATTTTGAAGATATTTAGTATTATTTTCAAAGATATGAGTTTTCTATGCAAGAGGATTTCGGATAGGCCTAAGATTTGATATTTTTGTATTAGGCCCTTGTTTTATTAATTTTTAGCCATGTGATTTTACGTTTGATGGTTGGATATTATTTAAGACACATTTTAAAACCATGTGATGCTTTAATTTGAAAATCTCATATTCTTAAGCCATTGATCAAGAGATTTATCAAAGCTAGTTAAGAAAAAAGTTTATGTTTTCGGACTAAATGTAAAACCAAAAACTCCAAGTATTATCTTGTGATTTTGGTGACTTTAGTTTGATGATTTAAAACATGGTTAATGTTAGGATGATGTTATAAATATGTTAGAAGTAAGATTTTATTTTTTGAAATTCTTGGAGATGTTTTAATTTAGGATCAAAACTTGTGATTCAAGTGTTTGGATCTTTTTACAAAAATTTTTGGTGTTGATTATTAGCTATTTCTAAATGGATATTTTAATTATGGTTTTAAACTTAGGATAGGAAGATCTTTGTTGCAAAATTTTGGTTTAAGCATGAGTTTTGAAGTTGAAAGGAATTGCAACAAAAATCAAGAGAAATGGCCTATAGATGTTTCGGGCATAGTGTGTTTTTTATTGTTGTGATTTGTTTGAAATTTTTCTGAGTTGACATTTGAGTTTAGGATAAAATTTACATAAGGAATGTAAATTTTGAAAATTTTTGGAGTTAGGATGTGAAATCTTCATGTTAGGGGTAAAATAGTCATTTTTCTACATGTAGAGGGTAAAATGACAATTTTACTCTAAATTAGCTTGTTTTCATTTTTCTAATTGTTAGCAATTAAATTTTTAATTTTTAGAATACCTTTTTACAGTTCCTCGTGTTTTGTGCTTTATTCTTGTAGAACACGACGATCGAAGTAAGTTAGCTTCTAACTTACTATCAGTTTACTGTGTATGTATGATGGGTAAGAGAACTACAATTTATGTATATATGTTATCATATATGTCATGTCATGCCACGTCATTACATGTTTATTTTTTATGCATGATTTATTCTGTCATGAATGCTTATCTGTTACACAATCTATTCTGTCACGTATTGCTATATGTTACAAGTATGCCATCTATTACATGTATGCCATGTCACGTAATATTCAATGTTACATATTATGCCATGTTATGAAATGTTATCTGTTACCTGTTTAGTCATGCTACGAAATATTTCTATCTCAAGTCATGTCTCTCAAGTTACATTCAAGTTATGTTATGTGATGTCAAGACTTCTGTTCTTTCGTATTATCAGTTAATTTGTACTATGGTCAAGGTTGGTACGCGCTGCCTGGTATTGGGGTTAAGGTTATGCACTGCCAAGTACTATGGTGAAAGAGTATAATATACCATACTATTGATGGTTAAATCAGTTAAGTTATGTTATGGTCAAGGATAATACGCGCTGCCTGGTACTGCGGTCAAGGCTATGCACTGCTGAGTACAACGGTGAAGGAGTATAATCTACCGTTATGTTATGTTACGGTCAAGAATAATACGCGCTGTCTAGTATTGTGGTCAAGGTTATGTGCTGTCAAGTACTATTGTGAAGGAGTATAATCTGCTATACTATAGAAGGATAATACGCATTGTCTAGTACTGCAGTCAAGGCTATGTGCTGCCGAGTACTACGGTGAAGGAGTATAATCTACTGTTATGTTAAGTTATGTTACGGTCAAGGATAATACGCACTGCCTGGTACTGTGGTTAAGGCTATGCACTGCCAAGTACTATGGTGAAGGAGTATAATTTGCCATACTACATAAGGATGATAAGCACTGCCTGGTACTGCGGTCAAGGCTGTGAGCTGCCGAGTACTACGGTGAAGGAGTATACTCTACCGTTATGTTTTGTTATGTTCATGTACATATTATGTTCATGTTCATGTTAAGTTTCAAGTTCATGTTCATATCATGTTATGTAAACGTTTATGTTATGTTCAAGCTCACGTTCATGTTATGTTATGTCTCAAGTTCACGTTTACATTATGTCTCAAGTTCACGTTTATGTCATGTTATGCTCAGGTTTATGTTAACTTCAAGTCCATGTTTATGTTATGTATGTTCACGTTTATGCCATGTTTCAAGTCCATGATATGTTTCAAGTTCACGTTCATGATATGTTGCTAGTCCATGTTATGTTTTAAGTTCAAGTTCATGTCATGTCAAGTCAAGTTCAGTTCACGTTTTAGTTTAGGTTATGTCAGTTATGCCATGCTGTATGTCAAGTTATGCTATGCTTACTTACGATTTTAATTATGCATTTATGCTTTTACTACCATGCATGCATCATTAACCTGTGTGGGAGTTTCCTGTTAACTTATTTTACTTAAAATATGAAAAGATATTTTGAAAATATATAAAGAGGACTTGGAAATATAAGAACACATATTTTACAAGAAGGGATGAAAATACATCATTTTGAAAAAAAAACAAATAGTTAAAAGTTAAAAATTTTAAACTTTTCTTAAGAATTTATATGTTTTCATATTAATTAGTATTGCAAATAACTAATTACTAATAATTTTAATTACTAATACATTTAAGTGTTCGAAGGGACCAATAGAAGCCTTCGAATTACCTAAATATTCCCACCATACTTTTATTTATCTAACCCACCAAACATTTTCATTCAAACAAGTAAATGCCGTTCAAACGATAACTTCAAACATCAAAATTAACAATTCTTACGGTAACTCAAATTTCTGCAATAATTTTGTAACTTAACTTACCAATTTAACATTCGACGGTTCCAACTAACCATTTGAAGGTTCACTTTAGTTTGGATCGAACGCTTAAGTACACATTAGAATGGTTGTTCAAATAGGGACAAATTTATTAGTTCCAATATATTCCATTTGAACGGAAAACTACATGTTTGAATGGATAATGACATCCGTCCATGTTTGGGTTGAAATATGATTTTCATCCCTAAGAAACATATTTTGGGAGTTTGGGATGAATTTCATTTTGTCCCAAAAACTTAAATTTGTTGTAGTGTGAATTTCATGATGCAACTAATATATATTCTCTCTTATTTATAATGATATATACATCATACACTCATATTAATTTCACGATGCGATTAATATATATTCTCGCTAATTCAAAGCCTTTTGTTTCAACTTAATACAGGTGTAATGCCCCAGTCCTGAAGGTCCGGAGAGTTAGCTTTTTTTACTTAATATTAACTCGAATATCACAACTATAAAATCTGAAAAACTCCATAACTATTAATTAATTTGCTCAACCCAAATATCTATGTTCCCTTCGTAAAAACAACAAATAAATTCTCAATAAAATAAATTAGAAACTTCCCATAAACTCAAAAATATTTTTAACTCAACACTTCAAAATAACCGAAAATAAACAATTTACTAATTATGACTCTCAAATAAGCATTTGTACACTAGGGCACTTATTCCTCTACAATCATCAACCTCTCTAACACTGCCTATAATTGCTCTCCAACTGAACCATCAAGATTATTTGAAAAAAGTTATGGAGATAAAGAGTGAGTTATCTACAACTCAATAAGCAAAGAACATATACTAGTGTGTAAACATGAGTATATACAGAGTTTAGAATACATAACAAAATATTTTTACTCTCAAAATGTAGAATCAGAAAATATTCTTATTCAAAGTTCCTTTGGCATAGCATAATTGAACATCATCATCTTATCATATCATATTATAACAGAGACCATGTTTAACCCCCGTGGTAGGGTTGTGGAAACCCCGGTAGCAAATTGAACAGAAACAGAATGTGAATCCTCCCCTCATTTACTCTCAGAGCCCCGAGTGTTCACATAAGAAAGACCACATAGAAAACCACTTTGCTCCCAAAGTGGGTGTACCAAAAATATAAAAGTTGGTGCCAACCCAAACAGAGGCCAAAATTTTACACCAGTGGTAAGGTTAGAATGGAATAGAAATAGAAACATAAATAGAATTTCATGCCATAAGTTTTCAGAAATCACATCATATCATATCAGAGTATAGAACATCTTCATAACAAAATAGAATCAGATCACAAAAATATAATTTATGCACAAAATTTCATATTCACTCTCTTTTACAGAATTCAAAAATAAAATGCCAAAATAGCTCATGTCTGCAACAGTCATGCAAGAAATTACTTTATTCTTATATAGAATTTCATGAGTAATGTAGAACAAATAATTGAGGTTGTTTCAAATTTCTTTTCATAACAAAGCATGCATATTTTCCAAAATTGACCTCAGTCCATTTTATTTTTATGCAAAATCTAGCAAAGGAACCCCACTTACCTAGATTTCTTAACCTTTCAAAATTTCTCCATAGCAGTACTGAACAAAAATCAATCGTCACCTATAAAATAGTCACGTACTCCCATTAATTTCTAATTGAACACTTATATAAATGCTTAAACCTAAAATACTTAGTAACTTATTTTTCCTTAAAAACAATCAACTCTTATAACCATAAAATATAATAAACTCTCAAATACATCGATAACCACTTAATAAAAATCCATCTAAAAAACTCAACTTCAATAAAGACCAAGTCTAGCCCAACGACAAAAGCTCTTGTAAAACACAAGCTGAACTTAGAACCAAGCCCAACCTAAAAACAAGCCCATTCAAAACCCATTTGAAATATACATTCAAATCTTAATTGGGTTAAGGGAAAAATAATAATCTCATAAATCTATAATCTCCCCTACCCTCTAACTTTACATAATTGCAGAAGCACCCATCTACTTGAAGGGAAAGCCGAAACTCACAAGAGAGGGGAGACATGCGACAAAGGCCTTGCTCAATAGTGGGAGTTGGCGACAGCAGATTAGGGCAGTACTGGGTGGTTGGCGATGTGAAATAACACTGAGAGAGAGAGAGAGAGAGAGAGAGAGAGAGAGAGAGAGGTGATGAGAGAACTCCAAGAGAAAGAGGGGAACATAGAGTAGAGAAAGTGGGAAAGGATTAGTGTCAGCTTACAAAATTGGCACAGGGTTACTAGAGGTGACATGGACAGCATTTTCTATTGCTTGTATGGTGGTTCATGCTAGCTCTATCGTGGGCATTGAGGTTGCATGATAGGATGGCAGCGGAGGAATTTCCTCTGTTTTGGTGGTAAAAAAATAGAGCACTCCAGCAGTTTTTGGTGGCTGGGCTCAATGGTGATCTGAGGGAGGAGCAACGATGTGGTTGGCTTGCCTTCGGGGTGGTGAGGCAGCTAGACCTAATGGAGGCTATGGGAAACAGGGAAGCCGTGAGGGTGCAACTTTGTGGGAGGTTACGTCATGGATAGTGAAAAACGTAGAGAAGAAGGAGAAAACTGAAGCGGCAACTTGGGGTTTCTTCATGCATGAGGGAAGGTTGTAACATGCATAAGTATATATAGAGAATTTAAAAAAAAAACCGTAGAGAGGGAGGGAAAGAGAGACGTGTGTTGGCAAGCCGTGGAAAATGGACATGATTGAGGCGTGCATGCATTTACCAACGGATGTGAATCTTGTAGAACATGGATCTCACATCTTGGGCTATTTCTCCTAATTTTGGGTCTCGACTAAACCTTAGAAAGTATATACATATTTCATAAATTCCTTGGCTGAAACCAATATTCCATACAAACAAAATATTAATGATTTTAACAAAAATGGCAAACCTAATACAAATTCGGTGTCCGCCAAAAATAAAATCTTAAACTCATAGTCTCTTCCAAAAAAAATTTACTCATAATCCTAAATGGGCTTTTCATACCTATAACCCAGAAATACTTATAATGTGGGCCTGGTGCCATACCCGGGTGTTACAAATGAAGCTTTTCCACCATTACCTACCTTAAAAAGCTGTGTCTAATCAATAACTGGCTGAACTCATTGCCACATCTTGGGCAGCATAACTTTGGGTAAATCAATAAATTTCAGAAAATCACAGAACAACATAACTTTTGGGAGATTTTCAACAAATCAATTTCTCAGTGACATTTCCACAAAGACCTTTCATTCACTATCCAAAATCAACTCCAATGACCCAGTCCAAACAACCCAACTGAGAATCAAATTTTAAAAATTTAGCCCAACAACCAAAATCTCACAAATTTTCCTAGCATAAATCCATAAAGGGAAAACATCAAAATCTAGCAAATCTTCTCTGATCAACAACAATGACAAAAATGAAAACAGGTAAAAGCAAGCAACATACCTTTTACTCCTTGAAGGACAATGGCACTGCGGCGATAGTGGCTTGAAGAAAACTACAAACTACATCGCATGGGAGGAAGAGGAACAGACCAACAGTCTCCATGAGAATCAAAGAGATTTGAAGTGAGAAGTGAGAAAGACTAAGAGAGTGGTGCAAGAAGAAGAAAATACAAATGAAGAACTGAAGAAGAAAGGGCCAAGGTGAATTGGATTCACGGATTAGTTAGGAAAACGACGTCATTCCTACTAACTGGAGCAGTGCCCTTTAAGTTAGTATTAAAAAAAACACAGACGCAAAACAACATCAAAATTTGGAGTCGGAGTCACTCCAGACTCTGACTCTGACTCCAAACTCCGTTTAAATTTTTGGAACTACTTCGATTCTGACTTCTATTTTCAAATACTCCGACTCCATCAGAGTCTGAATCTGAGCAAAGGTCGGACAAAATTGAAATATTTGGAGATTTTCACAGCCCTAACAATTACTTTGGTGTGGCGAAGAGAAAAAAGAGAAGCAGTGAGTTAGTGGAGAAAGAGAAGTAGTAAGTTCATAAATGTGTTGAGCCTATGGGGGTAAGAAATTAAGTGGCCTTGGGTGAATGACCTAGGATATCGGTGAAGGTTGGTTTCCAGCCTCGCTAGAAGCCATGAAAATCTTTAGTTGGAATTCTCGTCAACTTGGAAACCCACAAGGAATTCATACCCTTCGATATGTGATCAAGAAGGAAGCTCTTGATATCTTGTTCCTCCAAGAGACAAAATTGAGGCAAGAGCAATGGAAAAATGTAATTATCATCTTGGCTTTGTTAATTGTCTTTTTGTAGATTGTGAAGGCAGAAATAGAGGTATTGCTATGATGTGGAAGAAAGAAATCAATTTTTCTATCATACTTTCTCAAAATTTCATATAGATGCTTTGATTAGAGATAATACCTGAGAAGTCAAATGAATGGTATCTTATGGATGTTTATGGTCACCTTGATACTGCATGTAGAATGCAAACTTGAGACTTGATCAGATCATTATCACGAGTGGATGAAATAACATGGTTGATTTGTGGGGATTTCAATGAAATTTTAGATCAATCGAAAAAATGGGATGGTAGACCAAGACTTGAAAAGGAGATGCTGGCTTTTAGGATGTTTTAACTAACTGTGCCTTAATGGATTTGGGCTTGAGAGGTCCCAAATTCATGTGGAGTAATAGGAGAATTGGTAGTGGGTGTATTAGTGAAAGGCTGGATAGGTTTTTGGCTAATTATAGTTGGACCCTGATTTTCCCCCAAGTAGTAGTTACTCATGGCATTGCTGCTTATTCTGATAATTTGCCATTATGGACAAACATTAAGGGGGAGTTTGTCCTTGAAAGGAAGAAAAAACCCTCTAGATTTGAAGATATATGGGTGGGTGAAGATAAATGTACACAAATTATTGAAGAGTGTTGGCAATCTCGAATGGACATAAATAATATGATGAAGGTAATGGGGTTGATTAAATGTTGTAGTTAGAAACTTGAGGTTTGGAACAGATCTACATTTGGGAATGTTCAACACCAATTGGCTAAAACTAGAAAAAGATTAAAACAATTGCAAGATTCAAATCTAGCTGGGGTTGGCATTGCTATTTTTCATTCTACAAAGGAAGATGTTCAAGTGTGGCTCAAGAGAGAAGAAGTTGTGTGGAGGCAAAGGTCTAAGGCACTTTGGCTAAAGGAAGGTGATCAAAATACTAGATAATTTCATTCCAAAGATTTATAGAGAATGGAGAAGAATTTTATTAGAAAGCTGAAAGATGAGGAGGTGAATGGCAAGAAGGGAATCAAAGAGACAAATTGGTTGTGGAATATTTCAACTATCTTTTTCAAGCAACTGAGTCAAGGGGTTAGTTGGAGATTTTGGAAGGTATTGAGCACAGAGTTTCAAATGACATGAATGGTGAAATAAAAAAGGCATTCACTGTTGATGAAGTTACACTTGCCTTAAAATAAACGCATCCTACAAAAGCACCTGGACCAGCTGGGATGGCCCCTATCTTCTTTCGAATGTTTGGGCACATCATTGGTACATCTATCACTTCAGTAGTACTACAAGCTCTTAATATAGGGGTGTTCCCTCTTGATCTTAATCATACTTTGATTAACTTGATTTCTAAGAAAAAATTTCCTAAGAGGATTGTGGATTACCGCCCCATTAGTCTATGCAATGTTTTGTATAAACTTTTATCTAAGGTGATTGCAAATAGACTAAAAAGAGTGTTGCCTTCTATTATCTCTAAGTCTCAGTGTGCTTTTGTACTTGGGAGATTGATTACCGAAAATGTTCTTGTGGATTATGAATTAATTCACTATTTGAGGAAGAAAAGAATGAGGGAGATTGGGTATATGTCCTTGAAACTAGACATAAGCAATGCCTATGATAGGGTGGAGTGAGATTTCTTGGAGAAAATCATGCTAAAGTTAGGTGTTGATTGTAGCTTTGTCCAATTGATAATGAATTGTGTAAAAACTATTTCTTTGTTTGTGTTGATAAATGGGATACCAAAGGGGCCTATCATGCCTAACAGAGAGCTAAGGCAAGGGGATCCACTATCCCTTTACCTTTTCTTGTTTTGCATAGAGGGTTTGAATAGTTTATTGAAGAATGATGGGACAGTTTAGGGCCTGAGAATTTGTAAAGGAGCCCCTCATATAAATCATCTTCTATTTGTTTATGACAATATTATTTTTTGTAAAGCTGATAATAACACAAATAGGAATATTCAATCCTTGTTGAGTAAGTATGAGCTTGCATTTGGAAAAAATATTTATAGAGAGAAAACAACAATGGTTTTTAATAAAAATGTCTTAGAAGATTGTGAAAAAGAGCTTATGTTATCATGGGGAGTAAATAGCATCCAACAATATGACAAAAATCTAGGATTGCCTCATATGGTGGGTTGATCTAAATCAAGAGCTTTTGGTGAGATGAAATCAAGAGTGTGGCAAAACCTCCAAAGTTGGAAGGAGAAATTATTGTCCCAAGGGGGAAGAAAAATACCTATAAAAGCATTAGGCCTTTCTATTCCTACCTATGCTTTGAGTTGCTTTAAACTCCCTAGTATGAGCTTTTGCAAGGAATTGGAGAGTATGATGGCCAGATTTTGGTGAGGGCAGAAGAATAATAGAGAAGAGTGCATTGGGTAAGTTGGGAGAAGATGTGCCAATCTAAGTTTAGAGGAGGTATGGGTTTAAAAGATTTAAAGATTTTTAATATGGTTTACTAGCTAAGCAAGGATGGAGAATTCTATAGAATGAAAGTACCTAGCTGCATAGAATTTTTAAGGTAAAATATTTTCCCAAGGTCAGCTTCTTTGAGCCCAAGTTGGGTATAAATCCTTCTTATGCATGGAGAGGGATTTGGGAAGCAAAAAACTTACTATTTGATGGATGCAGATGGATAATAGGCGATGGGAAAGCAATCAAAATTTGGTCAGATGTATGGGTTCCTGGACATAAGGCTATTATGGAAGAAATGAGTGTAATTGCAAGGATTCACATGGAAGATACTGTGGATAAGCTTAATGATCAAGATAAGCTTACTGATTTTTTTAGGACAACCACAAAAGAAATCAGGGGAAAAGTTTCGTAGTTGCTAATAACACTAAACTGTGGAAATTGCTTTGGAAGATGCATGTTCCTAAAAAAGTCAAGATATTTGCATGGAGAGCTTGAATAGATGGTTTGTCCACTCAATCAAATCTTAATAAGAGGAATTTAGAGGTGGAAAATGAGTGCAATTTCTATAAAGCAGGGCAAGAGGACATCACACACTTTTCTATCCAGCAATTAGAGATATGTGGAAGAATTATTTGCCTTTATTGCAGAGTATAAGTGTTGCTCAGATGACTAACACAAGAGGGGGGGTGAATTGAGTTGTATTTAAGAAAATAACAATTATAAATCAAATATACAATATAAAATATAAACAAAATATGAAACAACAATAAATATAAAGAGTAAGGGTAAGAAAGAAACAAACTTAGTATGTTAACGAGGTTCGGCCCCTTGAGGATCCCCGAATTTACTATTCAACCTCCTTCAGGTGGAGATAGAAACCTATTACACCTTTGAACAACACCGCTACAAAGGATCCGTGTAGAACACCCTCTACACTTGCAATCACCTTAAACGTGGTGATTCAACTATTCCCTGTGTAGAACACTTTCTACACGCACAAGAGTTATACACACCCTTTTACTAATACAAAAATTGATAGTGGGTAGATTATCAGAAAACACTCCTCAATGAGTGAAATAAAAACAATACAGCACAAACTATATCTCTCAAAATGAACAAGAGTTAAGGCTCAATGCTTAGAGAAGAGAGAATAAAAGCTTTGAATGAATGTTGTATGCTCTTGGTGTTGTGAATGTGAAGTTCTCAAATGATCTATTTATAGGCATATGAGACTTCATATTCAAATTTAAAAAGATTCACATGTCAAAGACATCATCATTCACTTTTCAAAAATTTCAAACCTAATCTTTTTACTTTTTGCATATGACAAAAGGAGCACACTTTACTTTTCAAAAATTTCAAACCTAATATTTTACTTTTTGCATATGAAAAAAGGAGCACACTTTACTTTTCAAAAAATTCAAACCCAATCTTTTACTTTTTGCATATGACAAAAGGAGCACACTTTACTTTTCAAATTTTTCAAACAAAACATCTCCTTTTGCATAAGTCAAGAAAAGATCAATCACTTTTGAAAATATTCAAATAAAACATGCACATGTGAAAGATGACAATCAATCATCTTAATATTTTCAAAGTTCAAACCTTTAATCATGTCATGCACATGTGAAAGATGACAATCAATCATCTTTCAAAATTTTCAAAATATTCATGCACATGTGGAAAATGTATTTTAATGCTTTATGATAAAATATTAATTTTGAGCCTTAATCCTAATTTCAAATTTTTAAGAGATTTACAACATTACTCTATGACTTTAATATGAACTTGTTTCCTTCTTGCTCATGCTTGGTTCCTTGATGTGCTTGACTCCATTGTGTGGACAACTTAAGCTTGAGACTCCTTTATTCTTTGAATTCATTTGTTATCATCAAAATCTATGTGTAGATTTATAATTACACGAAACTTGAAACCTTGGGTTCAATAATAAGCATAGATATGAATTTCACGTTTGTGGCCATATATGTGATGGAGGGCACAACAACAAATTTGACTACCTTTTCCTCATTGCATGGAGATTTTAGTATTGGATAAACAAAATGTAGGCTGAAAATCTTCTTATCAAGCCTAGTAAGGTGATTGATCATACTTTATCTTTGCAGAAAACTCACAAGGAGTTCTCGACATTATCAATAACAAAGGCTAAACTGATGTGCTGCTGGAAACCACCACCATTTGGTTATTTTAAGCTGAATGTGGATGGAGCTATATATTTTTACACATATAAAGCTAGTGTAGGTGTGATCCTTAGAGATGAGAATGGAGATTTGCTGATAGCTAGCTACTAGCAAAGTAGAGAATGAAGTACATGATCATGAAACTATAGATAATCTTGCTATGCCACAGGGCTTACAGTTGTGTACTCATATGGGTTTTTCCAAAATTATTCTAGAAAGTGATTGCCTATTAATGGTGAAGGAGCTATAAAAGGAGAAACAATCTTATTCATCTATTTGAAATTCAGCATCTGCATCGCATGCAAAATGACATGGCTCATAGACTAGCCCATTAAGCATGGATTGTTGATCATATAGAAATGTGGTGGGCTAATGTCCCTATGTTTGTTTCTCAAGCTATTTGGATTGACAAAAATTGCTTGTAATGACTGTTTCCTTATTAATGAATGTTTTTTATCCAAAAAAAATTTTGAACATGTAAGCACAAGACAAAAGGGAACATTTTATACAAAATTGGACTAAAATTTTTCTTACACTAGTGCGAACACTCTAACATCGAATCGTTCAAACTTCATAGTCAAAACTTCCAACTTCAAGACATTAAAATCCCTTGTGCACCCTTAGCCACATCCCCTTCCAATTTCTCAATGTGTTAATTGGGGATGGTGGCCGTACATTATCTATGATACCAAATCGATGGGTATTAGACCTACACACAAACATAAGATGAAATAGATGTGTTCTTTACTCTGAGTGTGAAAGGAACTAACAGGAAGAAAAATTTTTCTGCATTATTGAACCACCTAAAAAAAATCCTACTCAAACTCAATTATCATCATCCCGTATCAATGTTGAACACTCATAACTAGAAAGAGACCAATTTGAAGATGACCAACCTGCAGATGATGTTAAATGCTGATAATTGATTTCCATTGTAATCTAGATACCTATTGAAACAACAAGTCTTATATGGCTCTCTATGAGATTAATATAAATACAAAGCCAAGCTCCCGAAAGTTATTACGGGAAGCTTTTCATGTCAATTAAATTAATAACTATGTTATGGTATCATGGCCATCCTTAAAAGGATTGACTAACATATCCCATGACTTCTGAAAACTCTTCCTCCTCATCCTCCAACTCTTCCACTATTGCCAATACCTTGCTTGGCACTACTCCTATCACTATGAATCCAACCCATTTTATTACCTTGAAGCTAAAGAAGGATAATTATCCGGTATGGAGAACTCAACTCCTCCCTTATTTGTGTGGACATAAGTTATATATAGTTACTGTTAAGGACGTGTCCCACTTCCACACTGCAACCATTCACCTGTATAATGCCAAAAAGGTCTAACAGGTTTTGCCTAAGAACACTCCAATGCTTAAGTCAGTAAATTATAAGAAAAACAATTCAGAATGAAAAGAGAGTTCCTCCTATTACCATCAAGGATTACCTGATATATATAGGCTTGTTCACAATACTTATCTTACTCAGAATTTATCGGTGCAGATCATTACTCAGTATTTTGAATAATCATGTAACTGCATGAGGTTCTTATCCGCTTTGGAGTCCTTCATTTCCTTCAATCGGCCCTGGACCTTTCCTTTGGGATTTTACCTCTTTGGGTTTTGATAGCAGAATGGACCTTTTGGTTCAAGTCGGCCCTTCAGCTACCCTGCTAATTCTCTTCACCTTTTGGTGTAGGGAATTTACATTGATCAGTCCTGCACCTTGTGAATGTTGGGAGCCTAGGCATGTAGAAAACAAGCAGCTATGGGCATAGGCCCAGCCCATCCACTACCCTTAGGTGCCCGCTGGCCTTTCACACCCCTTTCCCTCGCTGTTTTATATTTTCAAACACTGATGAGCCCCCATTATTTCCCACTACTGTGGCAGAAAAGGAAAGGAGTTTTCGTGTGATGGTTACCCTTTTGCTTTAGTGTCAGACCACAATGCCTACGTCCGTTGGTGTTTCATATCCTGCCTTTCTTTAAATACCCCTTTCCCGTCTCTTTCTATCTTTCCTTCATTACCTTTCCTGTCTTTCAGCTCTCTTTCTTGCCGTCGTTCTTTACCCACTATGTCTTCCCTCATTGTTTTACTCCCCTCCTCTCTTCTGATTTCGATGGCTAACTTTGGTGAAGGTTCTAAAAACCCCTTTGAATTCCCTAAGGGCACAACCTTTGATAGATATTGATGGCGCTCAGGCATCTGAGAGAGACATTTTGCCAAGATTTGGGAAGAATATCATATTCCCGAAACTACTGTTTTCGAGGTTCCCTCGTCTGGATGCTGTGATGACGAGGGCTTTACTGGTAAGGTAGCCATCACCATATCCCTCCTGTCGCATGAGTTGAGGCTCCCCTTTTGCCGACCTCTTCGTGATATTTTGAACCTTCTTAACCTAGCTCCAGCACAACTACAACCTTTTGCATTGAGGGTGTATCTCTATGCTTGCATCGTCTTCCGAATGGTTTTAGAGCCCATTGGTGATCCCTATCCTGACTTGACCGCCCAAGAATTTTTAGTGTTTTATAATGTGAGGGATGCTACTAAAGGCAACATCGTTAGCTTTCACAAGAAAGATAACAGGCAAACGTTGGCCCGGTTCGATACTCGCTACTCCAACGCCAAGGCGTGGACATCCAAATTCTTCTTTATTACCTATCAAGGCTGGGAGTATCCTGCCTCAAAAGCTTTTTTCAAGAATTTTCTAGCCAAGGTAATCTAGTGCCCCATCCTTGACGAAAAGATATTGTGGGCTAAAA
The DNA here is from genome assembly GCA_011037825.1 of Carya cathayensis. NCBI lineage: Eukaryota > Viridiplantae > Streptophyta > Magnoliopsida > Fagales > Juglandaceae > Carya > Carya cathayensis. Next base: position 54,793 of record QGSO01000837.1, read on the forward strand.
TGGAGCCTTTGTCATGCCGCAAACTAGGCCGAATCGAAACAGTTCATTCTTGGGCTGAAGCTCATCCTGATGAACTTCATACTGAATTCCTGTTGAAGCCCGCCCATATCGATCGGTTCTTGATGTCTCCCAATCAAACTTATGTTCAGGGGCGGGACTTCATGATTTCAGCCATTATTCCCCCTCCTACACTGAAGCCCTCTAAGAAGAGTTCGAAGCATGATCACGTCGCTTAAGGGAGGAAAGAAAAGAAGGCACGATCGGAGAAAAAGGAGACCAACAAAAAAAGGGAGAAAAGGAGCAAGAAAAGGAACGAGGATGAAAAGTCAACGAAAAAGAACTCGTTCCGAAGACTCTTCTCCCCTTTTGCGTCCTTAAAAGAAAACTTTGGAGTCCTCAAAGGCCGTTCAGGTCCGGATGCCTCAAGAGGGTGTTCAAGTTTAGATGCCCGCACAATTAGTCGCCCCTGAGCCCTTGGTGCCGAGGTTAGAGGATGAACATAGGGCGGCGAACATATCTAAACTTCCACCCCACAGCTACTATTGCTCTTCCCTCACCCCGCTTGTCCTCGTCACCGCCTTGTTCCTCCAACCTTAGGTGCATTGAGGGCTTAGCTAGCCTGGCCCTTTTTGACTTGGCTGCTTCCCCCCAAATCATGCCTATCCCGCAGGCGCTCCCTGGGGCCTCTGATCCTATGTTCGAGTTTCCTGTTCTAGAGGGTCCAGTGAAGGAGGTCGAGCTAGACACTAAAGTGGTGGCTACCCTCAATCTTGACTCTATCACGGGTGTGAGGGCTTGCTCGCCTCCGTCGTCTGGTGACGCTCACAAAGAGGCGCCCAACGCCTTATCCACAAGTGGGGTGAACGGAGCTTACTCGCTCCAAGAGGGTGTCCAAATTGATACAGCAGGGTGCACCCCTCCTACCGGGCTGAAGTAGGCGGTGAGGCCAGGTCATAGCAAACTACTCCAGAGACCCTACCGGTCAGCGTTTCCTGGGTAAACACTCCTTTGTCGATCAGCAGTGGTGAAGGACTCTCTCTTCCTCCCCTTCACGCCTCATCCTTTAGGGGGGATACTGATTCCTTCTTCGAGGAGGAGTGGGGAAATTTTCTATAGGAAGATGGCCGCCTTATCAAGGTCGACTTGGCTTACACGTCGCCCCCTCTTCCCCCTGTATGCTTGGGGAGGCCCATCAGAGAGGATGGTGGCTTCATCTTTGAAGCATGGGGAGGCATCTCTTCTTGGGGTGGTTTCTAGCCCTGGCGAGATTGTTGGGGGTGATGCCAGTGGTGGTGCCTCCTCAATGGGTGCTGACTCCCAAGTTAAGGCCATTGCTTAGATGGCGACTCGCTTGAGATTCTGGTTTTCTGAGGTACCATGTAGTTTGCTTCTTCTTTTTTCCTTTCTCTTTCCATATTTACTCCTTTTCTCATCTCGGTTGTTTACTTTTCTTCTTGTAGTTCATTAATGATCTAGCTACACGGATTGTGGCTGACTGTATCCGACTTGTGGAGGAGATCAAAGAGCGGCGCAAGCTATGCTACATTGTTAAGCGTGCCTCTGAAAAGTGGTGGCTTGACACGGCTGAGTTGGTAGCCTTAGTCGAGAAGAAAAAAGAGCTAGAGATCTTGCTAGAGAAATCTGAAGGTTATTCCCACTTGCTGCAAGGTGACCTGGAAATGTGTGAGGTGGAACTCCTTGAGCTGCGCGATGCTATCCGCCTAGCACAAGAGGCCAAAGCTAGGGATGACTTCACCCTAACCATCCTTCAATCTAAAAGGGACTCAGCCAAACTCCAACTTTTGGAGGCTCAAAAAAACTTTGAGGCTGAGCAGGCACGCCTAAACTCTGAGCTTATCACCCGTGATGGGGAGCTAACCTCTCTTCGTGGAGACCTGGCTTGTTCTCAAGAGAGCTGCAAGTCCCTCGATAAGGATCTTAGGAAGGTGAACTTGGCTCTTTGGGCCAATCACCAAAGGTTTTCCGAGAAGACAAATGAGCTAACCACTGCTCAAGAGGAGATCGCATGGCTTCGCACTCAATTGGCTCATGTTCCTGCTACAAGGGACCACGCCTTTACTTTTGGCCATGGCTGCGGCATTCTATGGCTAAGGAACAGTCTCCTAGCTAACCCCGCCACCAACCTTAAAGTTCTAGACCGGGATTTATTTTCCCCTGAGGAAAATGCCGGCCACCAGGTTGATGAGTTCGGGCAAAAGGAGATGCCTGAGGATTTCATAAATGTGCCCCCATTGCTCCTACCTGATGATGCACCTCAGTTTTCCAACCTTTTTCTCTCTTTTTTCTTTTTGTTTGTGGAAATTTTTGTACTTTTACACATTTTACACTTGTTGTGTTAATAAATTTTGTTTTATTCTAACGAATGTCAGTTAACTTTGTTGTTGCATACTCTTATTCTTGGTCTTCCATTTGTGTTCGAATTGCCTCCTCATTTTGGCCCTTGGTTTGTTAAGCTGTTAGAGCTTTTGGCGTGGTCTAATGACCTACGTGCTCTTTTTCATAGCACCACAAGCTGCTAAGGCTTGTCTTTAGTGTTTAGGGATGGTGTGGTCCTCAACCACTCTGGATAGTGGGCTTCCTTGATAAAACCAGCTGCGAGTAACTTCTCTACCTCTTCATTAATAGCGGCATACTTCTCCGTACTGAACGATCTTCTTGGCTCAATGACCCCGATGTTTATTTTAGGCATTTCCTCATGGCTCCATGCAAAGACATCCCTATGCTCTATCAATAGCCGCTTCAGAGCCTCCCTGTCTGCTGGTGGGATTTGTGTCCAGATACGGGTGGTGGTCCCCGGACGATTGGCGTACAGTGTCACAAGCTCCAATGATTTGTTGACTTCTGCATGCTGCTGGCTCTGCTTGTCCTTGACCTCCACATCTTTTTCTAAAGTCACCACCAAAGGCAATGGAAGGGGTGGTGTCGAGGCCTCGTTCCGCCTTGTCACAATGCAAACCTCACTCTTAACCTTTCTCAGTTCTTGCACATAGCATTCCCGCGCTAGGGCTTGTTCACCTCTTGCCTCATCTACTCTGCTCGGTTGGGAATTTCATCTTGAGGTGGTAAGTGGACATCACCGCCCTAAGATGGTTGAGTGTTGGTCTTCCCAATATAGCATTGTAAGAAGAGGGAGCTTTTACTACCAAGAAATCAGTCATGGTGGTCGCCATCCGTGTTCCAGTCCCTGTGGTTACTGGAAGGGTGATTGCCCCTACGGGCTGGATGGTGTCTCCCAAGAAAGCCTTTAATGGTGTTGGGGAGAGCCTTAACTTGCTAACATCAATGTGCATCTTGATGAACGCCTCCCATTATTGGCAGAACTCCCATTATCTACTAGCACCTGCCCGGTCGTGTAATTAGCTATCACAAGGGTGATTACCAAGGCATCATCATGCAGGTATAGCATTCCTTCTCTATCTGCCTCTCCGAAAGATATTACTATCTGCTCATTGCTAAGTCTTTGTTGCTTGTGAGCCCTTTCCGCTACAAACACTTCTTCATATCTTGCCTTCCATGCATACACCTTTTGACTGGATGCTGAAACTCCACCCCCTCCAAAGCCTCCTGCTATGGTCCTTATTTCCCCTATGGGCACCCTGTTCCTGTCACCTCTTGGGGGTGCCCTATCTCCCTCATTCTAGAGGCCACCAACTTGGCCCCTTCTTTCAAGATTGCAACTCCATCTAGTCTCTTGCCTAGACTCCTGGCAGCTTCTGGGCTTTGACCGTTCTGCGACCATTCGCTCCAACTCGCTGGTTCCTGCTAACTCAGCTACTCTCTTTTTCATGGTCGTGCAGTTTTCAGTCCAATGTGAGCTTTTCTGATGATACTTGCAGTAACGACTGCCTGTCTTGAAGGGGCGGTGGCCTTCCTTCTCCTTCTCTTCTTCTCGTACGTTTAGATTGCTATTTACTAGCCTAGGATTGTGATCTGGCTGCCTATCTGCCGTGCTTTTTCTTGCCTATTTGCCTTGGCTATCCTGTCAATTTGCCTGCTCCCTCGCTTGATCTTCCCATCCTCCTTACAAGGATCCACCAAAGCTTGCAGCGTGTCTTTTGCATTCAAAAAATCATCCACCCTGTCCATGAATTCCCTGAGGGTGGAAGGGGTCTTTCAGGCCAGCTTAGCCATAAAGGGACTGCATGGCCATACCCCTCTCAGCAGGGCGGCAAGAGTAATCTTTTCATCCTGGTCATTCGTTGTCAACCTCTCCTTGTTGAAGCGAGTAAGGTAAGTCTTCAGGTTCTCATCCTCTTTTTGCTTGACTGTTAGAAGGTAGGTGGCCGGGTGTCGATGCCTCCTGCTAGGCATAAACTGCGTTAAGAACTGTTTCGCCAATTCTTCGAACCTATCTATCGAGTTTGGACCCGAACCATCGCCTCGTCGTCCCTTTCAAGGTCAGGAGGAAAGCCTGGCATGCAATCTCGCTTGGAAAGCCGTGGATCGTGATATGGGCTTTGAAGTTCTCCAAATGATCTATCGGATCTTTGGATCCATCATACATATCTATTTGGGGGACTTTGAATTTGGCTAGAGTGGTATGACCATAATTCGTGTGCTATATGGTAGATTTGTCTGGTGCAGCAAGCATTCCACTGAGGAAGATCCCCCATCCTCTTCGCCATCTCCTCATACTTCCCTGCCAATTCCTTCAATTCAACTTGCATCCTTTCGTTATCTGTTCGCCCTACATTTGCCTCGGTATAATAGTGTGCCTCCCCCTCGCCTTGCTCATTATGAACAGGCATATCGGTATTACCAGGTTTAGCACTCTTCAATCACACATCGTCATTTTCTTTCTGCAATATCTCCATGGCTTCCAATGCCTTCCTCAATCTCTCCTCCACTGCTACTAATAGTGCCTCAATAGATGGCGTCAATGTATCCACCACTCAACTTGCTACAGAACGTGTTACAGTTAGCATGTGAGAACCACGCTGAATAATCACAGATCCCGCAGACGGTGCCAAATGTTAAGGACATGTCCCACCTCCACACTGTAACCGTTCACATTGTATAATGCCAAAAAGGTCCAACGGGGTTTGCCTGAGAACACTCAGATGCTTAAGTCAGTAAATTATAACCAAAGCAATTCAGAATGAAAAGACAGTTCCTCCTCTTACCATCAAGGATTACCTAATATATATAGGCTTGTTCACAATACTTATCTTACTTAGAATTTATCAGTGCAGATCATTACTCAGTATTTTGAATAATCATGTAACTGCATGAGGTTCTTATCCTTTTGTGGGAGATGGCGTGGTGCATGTCCTTGATCCACTTTGGACTCCGTCATTTCCTTCAACCGACCCTGGACCTTTCCTTTGGGCATTTACCTCTTTGGGTTTTGACAGTAGAATGGGTCTTTTGGTTCAAGTAGGCCCTCCAGTTACATTGATGCCAGTAGTACAACCCTCCAAAGTTCATAACATATCTACATCCTCCTCCTCTACACCAATTGTGAATCCGGTCTATGGCCATTGGTTTACATAGGATCAATTAATTCTCTGCACAATCATCTCCTTTCTCTAAAGCAATTCTTCTACAGGTAGTTGGTATACATTAATACCTCTAGTGAACTGTGGTAGTGTGGTTTACTCTAGAAATTATGTTCTCTTCTAAGTCCAGTGAATGTGTCATGCTAACTCACTACTAGCTTGCGACAATTAAGAAAGCAACACCTCAATTCAGGACTATTTTTAGAGAGTGAAGAATCTTGTAGACACTCTATTATGGCATCGCGTTCCTTATGAAAGTCTAAGCGAGAATCTGCAGTATTCAATCTTTCAACACACCATAGGAAATTGTAAACGTCTAATTTTTTAGAGGAAATTACATGTGTAAGATATTTTATAAAATCATAGAAAAAGTTGAAGTAAAACACATTGTGGTGACAACATTAATAATCAAGTATCAAAATATTATACTTTACGAAAAAGGGGATTCTCACCCTTCATTAAAACCTCGAAATATTACATCATCCAAAGTACATAAGGTTAGTCGCCATAAGGTGGTGGATTGATTACAAATAGTCACCAGACTTAATGTTGTACGTCCTAATGGAAGGCACAAGGTAGTTATGACACGTACTTAAGGCGAGTCACAGTCTCTGAAATCAAGGCTTGGGCTGGATTGACTATTCTTTCTCTGGCGTCATACCAGAGTATGAACTTGCATCAAAATCTATGATTCCGAGAACAAAATCATAGGTAAGTTAAACGACTATAACAAGACTGCTAATGACGGATAAATATAACATATAGGTTAGGCCCTTTGCAATGTAGTAACTGCCAATTATTTATACTTGAGGCTCTTACCATGTACAAGCTAATGGGCCGCACGCCCAATACGCATGGGCAGGCAGTCCGCCGAATCACCTACTCAAGACTATTTTTTTTATAACGGCGAGCCATAACTTATAAACTTTTCCTAATTTCTTTTTTACCAAAATAATTTATAACTTTAAAGTAAATCCTAAATATTAATAATAATAAATATAATATATAATTATTTTGAAAATATTTTCTACAAAAATAACCCAAATGAGAAAGAAAAGTAAGAATTCTAATATACTAAACAATAAGAGTTCAACATCATCTCCATCTTAGATGCTACATCTTTCTAGTATTTAAACGAGCAATGGGCCATTATTAATTGAAGAAAATGAACTGCAGTTTTTTTTAAGGAGCAAACCTTGTTTTGATAGGGGATAAGCATAATTTCTTAAAATAGTTATATTAATATATGTTTAATACAATTTCATTTAAAAATAGAGAGTAACGATATATATAATTTTAGGGTGACTAAACCTATGCACTTTCTTTGAAAAAAAGTAGGGACCACCATTAAAAACATTATTTTTTTATATGAATTTCAAATGAGTAATATTACATACAATCGTTGAATGTTTAAGTATTGCGCAATCGTTTTGAAAAAAAGTGAAGTTCATTATTAAAAATTTAATTTTTTTTCTATATAAATATCGTATTTACTCATTTTTTTCAAAAAAATCATACAATATTTGTAAACTCTTCAACTATAAATTTTGTTTCTCATTTCAAATTTTGCTTACTTTTTCCGAATGCAATGTACGAAATTTGCTGAACTGTAAAAATCATTTCTGTTAAAAAAAAATTAATTTCTTGCTTTTTACATTCAAACCCGATGGGAGAATATTTATTTATTGCGCAACATTCAACACCCTCGAGCAATGGAGCCTATAATTTGTGAGGTTCTGAGAAGATCCATAAAGGTCGTCTTATAGGACACGGATGACGGATGTGCAAATAATTATAAAAAACAGCTACGACTTTAATTAACACCTATTAATAGACAATTAGGAATTTTAAATGTTTGAAATACTTCCAATTTTAATTATTTAGCCTTCATTTTTCAATATCAAATTTATTAAAATTATTAATCGAAGAATGCAAGTAAATTTATTAAATGTTGCAATAATATAGGAAACAGAATTAAAAGATTATCAATTTTTTATGCACGACTAGTTGGGCAATAGGCAATAGCGGGGATTATAGTAGAGGTGTTATTGTCATGTGAAACAGAAAATGAGAAGGAAGATGGACATTCTGAACAAGCACACAATAACATGTAGGAAACACCATGCAGCAGACAAGTTGATGAAAAGCAAGATGCAACAGCTGAAAAGTATAAAGCACTGGCACAGAATAATAGTAAGGCAACAAAAAAGCATAAAAGCATACATCGATAGCTGATTAAGAGTGCACACAATTGCAAATAAAGTTATGTAAAGTAGTGTCTTTGGTTGTCATGAAAAGCAATGTCTTAGATTACTTGTAAATCAGTAGAAAATAAAAAGTTAACTTTAGGACTCTTCCTCTTTAGTCTTTCTGTTTTTCTGTAATGTATATATACTTGTAACAGAACCTGTATTCGTGGGTTGTGAGTGAATGAGATTTTCACCATCTTTTTCTTCCATTTAAAGTTATCTTCCTTTCTCATATCTCCCTTCTATATTTTGTTTTCACAAGTGCTACTCTGCATCTTATTTTCTTACAGTGTTCATCCGGATCCGGATCCAGATCTGGATTCTAACATGGATTTTTTACTTTTTTTCTGGCTTGACATGTTTTGTCTCTTCGCAAAATTATTTGTCTCTCCCTTAATTCTCTCCCTCTCCATTTGTTCACCTTTCCCTCTTTTCGTTAGCTTTCTTTTCACTGTAAAGGGTTGTAGTAGTCTATTGTTCACCGCATTTACCCTTGTTCTTGACCTTTAAAACAAAACATATTTTTTTACCTCCTAGCTTATGAACTCCTTGTACCCTCTCAGTTTGATACTCTTGGTTCAGTGAAGAGCAACTCACCGTCGTGCACAACCCTCAACGCTGTAGTGAGCCCTCCTTCCACTTAAATCCACCATGTGATAGCCCACCTCCCAGCCATGCAAAACCAACAACCACCAGCCAGTTGCTACCATGTACCATAACCCACTTGAGAGATGAGAGACGAGAGTTGAGAGAGACTGAATCACTGATTGACTGAAGAAGTGAGGATTCGAGAGACGGAGACTTGAGAGGGAATCAATCTAGCGTATAATGGTTTCATTTTTGGGAAAAAAATAAAAACAAGTGGGTGTATAACCCGGTTATGAATAACCTGGTTATAAAACTGAATCCGTAATCGGATCTAAGTTTTCCTCAACCGCCCAGGTGTCATCCGGGTAGATAACTGTCCCAATTGACCAAGATCCAAATTTTCGAATCGAACTGGAAAAAAATCCAGCCCGAATGCACACCCTTAGATCATAGATAGTAGAGAGGAAATCAAAGCCATAAAAAATGTTATCCTTGTCAAGTGATTTAGATAGTTAGTTGAGATTAGATGAGTTATGATAAAAGTTAAAAATTGAATATAATATTATTAGAATATTATTTTTAATATTATCATTATTATGTTGAAATTTGAAAAAATTGAATTATTTATTATATTTTACTTGAAAATTTTAAAAAATTATAACGATGAAATGAAACGTTTCTTATATCCAAATTGACAACAAGTCTACTAAAAATGAAGTCAACTTCTCGTCTACTACTAAATTTGCGGGACCCTAAGGCTGGGTTTGGTTATCAAATATCAAACTATCTCATCTCATATTATCTTATCTAATTATTATAATATTTTAAATTCTTACACAAAATATAATAAATAATTTAACTTTTTCAAATTTTAAAATAATATTTACATTAAAAAATTATATTATTATAATATTTTATTCAATTTTTATAAAAATATTTCATATCATTTTATCTCATCTTATCTGAAATGTGTAATCAAAATATACATATTTGAATAATGATGCTCATAACTCCTAATCCCTCCCCGACCTTGACAAGTCCCACTCAAGCCCATGTGAAAATAGAAGCAATTATGGACTGGCTCATGGTAAAATCAGAGCCATAAAAAATATTGCCATTAGTTTGGTACCTATTAAATAATTTCTTAGTAACAAAGACTTATCTGAAATTATGAGTTAAACAATAGATAAAGAAGAACCCCAAAAAACAAACAACAAGAAATCCTCAATAATAGGCTGTATATATACGGGGCTAATAATATACACGTTTCCAAACACTGGGAAATTAATATGATCAATATCTTATCGTAATTGTCACGTCTCGTATCCCTCCCGTTCATTCTGCAACTTACAAGCTTTTACATCAACGAGCTTAATCGTATGCACTCTGTGTCAGCTTTTCTGCCTCCAGTTCACGTGTTTTATTCATGAACCCAGGACCCGGAAACGCTTAGCTTTCTCACAGCGTCGGAATCGTGGCAAAATTACGGATATGGGCTTTCATGGACTCCCAGCAACTGGGAAGCAAAAGTACAGAAGCAGGTCAGGGACTCGGGGGCGATTATTTTTATTTAGATTTAAATTGATAATCCCCAAAGCATAATGTTTTATCCACAGAGAGAGGCCACGATGATGGTGGCCACCGATGCAATTTTTTTAATTAAGAAAGTATTTTTAAATGATAATGTAGATTTTTAAAAAATAAATATTTAAAGATATAAAATATATATTTATATATATATATATATATATAATGATTTTACCTGGTTGGTGGTCACATTCGGTGGCCTTTATTTATGGGCGTAGCAGATCCCATCGCCAAAAAGGTCAGCGAAAAGATGTCTTTTCAACACGAGCTTATCCAGAACTGGGTGGGGCTCCCAGAATATGCCAATGGGTACCCTTTTATTTTTTAATTTTTGGTGTTAATCTCCCATATCATATATATATATATATATATATATATATATATATATTATATGTATGTATATGTATATATATATATTGTGAATGATTATGTATACTATATTTTATTGTATTAATTATATTTTATTGTATTTATTATACATATGATTTAATTGGTATAATAAATTATAGATTTCTTATACATGTGACTTGATTATTGTATATGTGACTTGGTTATTATATATGTGATAGTTTATTGTACATGTGACTTGATTGGCCTAAGAAAATCTTGATGATCATTTGTGATATACAAGAAAAGAAAAAGTAATAAATAATATTGTACTCTTGAACAATAAAGTATATTGTAATCTCTCAATCTTTCTATTTTTCTATCGCAATTTTTCAATCATTTGCTACTTATCTTTAATTTTATAACACGTTATCAGGATGAGAGACTCTAGCCAGTTGTTGTATTCATAAGATCTCTGATCTATGGTAAGATATAATTAAGTATTTTTAATTTCAGTTTTTTATTTTTATGCTTAATTTTATTATATTATGGAGATGGCCAGTTATACCTCATGATTATTATTATCTGTGGTGAATTAATCTTATCATAATTTACATATCAGTTATATTTATGGTGGATTTTATTAACTTAGTTTACATACTAATTATATTTGTAGTGAATTAATATTCCCATTGTTAGGGAGAATTTTTGTCAGAGGCCTAAAGCCCATGCTAACAGCCCCAAGCCCATCACCTTCCTTGGATCCCATGAGGTAGCCACCCGCCTTGAGATGGGACGTTGCTAGAATAACGCTGGAAATCTCAGTCAGAGGAAAGGGAGAAAAACATGCCAAGAAGAAGGAACGGAACTAAACAATAACGCCCGAGGACCACGTTGCATTAAATGAAGATATAAAACAACCACGCCCCCCATCAAATGACTGACACCAAGAGACCATGCTACATTAAAGACACCATGGCAGTGGAGGCTCTGGTAAAGGCCTCCCTCTTCTTTAGAACGGAGGGTATGATCTCCTGACTTGAGGAACCAAGTATAAAGAGACGCCTATAATTACGAGATAGGGGGATTGATTCATGATAGAAAACTGTTATTAGACTTCTGTATTTTCTTTGAAGTATTTCACGGAGAAGAAGTCTAACTCACGCATCAGAGGCTTTTTGGGCCACCGAGAGCCACTCCTTTCCCTATTGCAGAGCACCAATTGAGCAAAGGCCCGGACAGCTGAGCAGCCAGACCCAAAGGCGTACGAAACACGACATTAACAGTTGGTATCGTCTGTAGAATTTGACAAATTTTTAAGTCGAGCATGTTCTTCGTATGCCTGCAAGGACCTGTTCTCAATTGGTACGGGATTAAGATGAAGAGATGACAAACAACATAGAAGTGAGGGTGGCTGCTATGGAGGAGCTCATTGAAAGGCTCACTAACAAGGTGGATGTCCTTAGAGAAGAAAATTAGGCCCTCAAGGATGACTTTCGTGAGTCGGTGCATCAGGAAGACCCCAGTGTCGGCGAACACCAGGAATCCAAAAGGAAAGAAGAGGGTGACAATGCCCTAGATGAAAGAAAGTGCATGCAGGATGAGCTATGTAACCTCCAGGAAAAATATGAGGAGGTGATGAGAAAAATGGGAAGCACGTCCATAGTAGATCAGCTACTTGTCAGCATGGGCTTGCAGTGCAGCGCAAGGGTGATGGCTATCCCGTTGTCATCGAAGTTTTGAGTCCCACCCATGGAAGTGTACGATGGGATGTTGCGCCTAAACTTTAACTCAAATTAATGAACCAAAATTTAGTGCAGTTTTACCTGCAAGTATACAGGTGTTGTAGTACCTTACAGGATCGAATCCACAGGGATTGACTAATGTGAAAAATTCTCTCAAACAAATGAAAATAAAATACTAAAATAGATGTGCGATTGAAACTAAAATGAAGTTATTGAGATAATGATTTTTGACGTAACAAAATAAGACTAAAATGATAAGCTGTGTTGATATGGAAAAAGACTAAGGTTTCGAGGATCCGTTTAATAATTTAAAATATTGTTTCCGATCGAATTACTTCAATTAAACTAGAATAATGATTCCGTTTAATTGGAAAATTTAGCATTTAAGATCAAGAAAATAATTACTAATGATTGAGCATGAGCGATTGATGATTGAAAAAACTTACAAATCTATTTGACTATCACAGGGATTTCTCAAGCATTCATTGTATTCGGAAATCACAATAAATCAAGAAAAATATATAGATAATCAAATTATCCAATAATAAAATCATTCAATCGATTAAACTCACAAAATAAATTTGTCGTCGATCCGAAAACAATTTTCAAATTATTAAACTTCACCTCTAACCTTAGTATGAAAATTTAGCCAACCATATTCATCACAAGTACTATAGAAATCAAAGAAATATTCTCCATTACAAAATTAAAATACAATACACAAAATACTAGAAAACAACTTAAAAGCAATAAAATCTGGAACCCAATTGACGACGAGAGAATAAAACCCACGCCGTCGCTAAACTTTAGAAAATAGAAATGACACAAGCAGATCTGGGCGAAAACTCCCTCCACGTTCCTCACGTAAATAAACCTTAGCCACTAAAATTATTCCAGCCAATTAACTCTCCCCCTCTATAGACTTTCGTCCACCAGAAAAAGAAAATAAAATATAGCTGTTGCCTCCAGAAAAGTTAAGAACCAGCATGACACCTTCACATCAACTCCAACTCTAATTCTCTCTACTCTCCGTCCAGCTATCTCTCACTTTTAACCAAGACAAATCCCCAACCAATTAAATTACTCCAGCTGATTCCCTTCAACTTTAGCACATTTGCCTCCAGCCAACTCCCTCCGTCCAGCTCTCTCTCCCTCTATCGTTTCTCACGTACCAGAATAGAGATTGGCAAAATAAAAATCTGACCGACACTTCAATTAAAAGCACCCACCGACTGCACATGTTTCTCTCTATTCTCTTCTCCTGAAAAATCCTGCACCGAATCACTCCTCTCCAATTAAAAACATCCACCAACTTCCCTCTCTTTTCTACTTCCCTTCACTCAATTTAATACCTCAATGACCGACTCAATGACAGACTAATCAGCTCCAGAAAATTCAGCAACTCTCAACTCCAACACTCCACGTACCCCTGCATCGTTCACTACCAAATGTCTTTCCTACCAATCTTTCCTTCCACCTCCTAGCCAAGTCTCACTCCAGCTAGGAGGGGAAGCCCCCCTCTATAAAAAACAGCACCAAACTCCTTCTTATAGACCTCGTGAAGTTACATCCAATCTAATTTAAGCAATCCAAGTCACGGTTCCTTTTCCATTTAATTCTTCACTCCCACACGTCTCCTTTCCAACATAAAAGTAGCAGCCAATTAGATTAATCCATTCCCTTCAATCAATTACCTCCGAAAATTCTCTCCCTCCTTTCCATATATGTCCAGACGAAGTCATCAATCTCTCCATTCATTTCTGTCCATCCAACCAAGAAGTCAATGAAGTGTAAACTCAACAGCCGAAGAATGCAACTCCCCTTTCCGTTTATGTTGACACATGACTCTTTTTATTTTTCTTCTTTCCTTTTTTCTCTTGTTTGCCGTAAAACCAGCCTCATTTAGTCTTCCATTTCGGTTTCACTTGACACATGGTTCTCTTTTTTTTTTTCAGCCGTCTACCTCCTTGTTTTACGTAAACTCTTCTATTATTTTTTTAGTTCATCTCCTTCCAGCCTTCCGTAAAATTCTTTCTTCTGCTTTCGGCTCCAACCTCTTTTGTTTCTCCTTTCCGTAAAAGTCAGCCGAATGACCCACTCACACCTTCTAATCGAGGAAGCAAATATCAACTAAAATAGCTGCTTCATGGTACCTCCAAGCCACTAGACGTGAAGTCCAGTCCAAAAAGAAATATCATCCAATCAATTAGCTGCTCCTTCAGCCTGTTTTTACGTAACTCTCCTCTTCTCTTCACCTTCCGTCCGAACGTCCAGCTCTCCTCTGTGAATTTTATTTATACTGCAAAAAAAAATGAAGAAATAAAAATAACACTCAAAATAAATAAAAAAATAAATTATTAAAAATATATTATATATGTGAGGAAGTATTGTCCAATTAAATCATAGTTATAAAATTAAGCATAAACATGATATTAATCAATTAAAAATCATAACTCGAATTTATGCTTATTAACTATTTTTCCATCTAAAACCAATAATAATGTCACGAAGCAATTGAAATACATTGGTTTTAAATAGCTAAAATATGCAATTTTACAGCTCAAACATGGGACCCAAGACCAGGTAGAGCATTTCGAGACTTTCAAGGCCCACATGATGTTGCACGGGTTTCCCAGAGAGGTGGTGTACAGGGTCTTCCCGCTGACCCTGAGGGGACCTGCAAGAACATGGTTCAGCTCCCTAGTGCCTGGTGCCATCAAGAACTTTGATGAGCTGGCGTGCCTATTCCTCCCTCACTTCATGGCTAGTCGGAGAAGAAGACACCCAACCGCTTTCCTCCTCATCATCACGCAAAGAGAAGAGAACCTAAAAACTTATCTGGCCAAGTTTAATAAGGAGTGAATGACCGAAGAGTCTATGGAGGAGTCTAGCCCCGATCGACGTTTATGGAAAAGTTGAGGAAGAAGACCCAAGCTTCTCTCCGAGAATTCATGGATCAAGCTGACAACTTCATCAAAGCCGAGGATACCCTCCAGGCCCTAACTGAGCCCAGACAACGGGAGATAGATGGGGCACATAAGAAATGATAGGCCTTGACCAAAGGTCACACCAGGGAGAAGACGGAACGTAAACAATGGGAATTAAGGATGGAAGAGCCCAGCACGAGAAGCGGCCAACCTCGAAGGAATGTCGCTACTGCACCCACCACCGAACGACTTCCCATAGTACCGAACAATGCCAGTCACCTCGGAAAAAGTCATGCCCCATTGCAATATCCCCCTTTCCAGTGGAGGGAGAGACCATGGAGAGGACGCTCCCAGGAAAGGAGTCCTGCTAGGGAGTACTAGTAGGGGAGGCGGGATAGCCCGAGGCAGAGGGACATCCAGTGCGAACCACCACGACAGCCTCAATAGATGCTCGCGGGGGAGATTTGCACCATCACAGGAGGGTTCATCAGTGAAGGGGCAACCTTGTTCGGGAGGAGAGCCCATGCTAGACAAGCTCGATATCGAGAAGTCCATGCAGCCTCCTACCATCCAACGAAGAACCTCATAACCAAACCCGCTCCTGTGATGTCCTTTGGAGAAGCCAATGAGGAAGGATTGTTCTATCCGCATGATGATGCACTGGTAGTCACCATGCAGATCGCCAACTTCACAACTAGAAGAATCCTCGTTGATAACAGCAATTCTACAGACATCTTATTTTGGGAGGCATTCATCGTCATGGGGATAGACACGACTCAGCTCCGGCCGGCCCCAATGCCACTCAAAGGTTTCTCGGGTGAAACAGTCCAACCGGCAGGGACAATCGCTCTGTCAGTCTTGGTGGGCAACCCGCTCTGCATCACCTCAGTCATGGTAGACTTTTTTTTTTTTCTAGTGAAGGCTCCCTCCACCTATAACGCCATCATCGGCCGTCCAACACTCAATAAGTTGAGGGCCATCACCTTCACTTACCACCTGAAGGTTAAGTTCCCAATGGTTCAAGTAATCAGGGAGATCTAAGGAGAGCAGACCTCAGTGTTGCACCTAAACTTTGACTCAAACTAATAAACCAAAAATTTAGTGCAGTTTTACTTGCAAGTATACAGGTGTTATAGTATCTCACGGGGTCGAATCCACAGGGATTGACTTGTGTGATAAAGAAAATAAATTCAAACAAATGGAAAGAAAATACTAAAAGAGACGTGCGATCGAATATAAAATGAGATTACTGAGATGATGATTTTATTGAAATAACTAAATAAAACAAAAATGATAAAATGAATTGATATGGAAAAAGACTAAGGTTTCGAGGATCCGTATAATAATTTAGAATATTGTTTCCGATCAAATTACTTCAATTAAACTAGAATAATGATTCTGTTTAATTGAAAGATTTAGCATTTAAGGTCAAGAAAAAATAGTCACTAATGATTGATCATGAACGATTGATGATTAAAATATTCACAAATCTATTTGAATATCACAGGAATTTCTCAAGCATTCACTTTATTCAAAAATCACAATGAATCAAGATAAATATATAGATAATCAAAATATCCAATAATAAAATCTTTCAATCGATCAAGCTCACAAAATAAATTTTACGTTGATCCTAAAGCAATGTTTAAATCATTAAACTTTACCTCTAACCTTAATATGAAAATTTAGTCAATCATGTTCATCACAAGTTCTATAGAAATTAAATAAATATTCTCCATTAAATAACTAAAATAAAAGACAAGCTAACAATACAAGAACATAAAAGTGAAGAGAAGATAAGAGTTAAAAACTCCATCTCCGTTTCGTAATGACTAGAGCTCTGTCCGGCGCCACCAAACCTGCAATCCTAATCTCATACTAGAACTTGTCAAAGCTCCTCCATTCGTCTCTCGCCCAGACCAAACAAAAATCTCCACTGGTTCTCTCCGTATTTTCAATGCTGCCGAGAAACTCCAGTATGAAGCTTCTACATGTGTGCCCTCTTCTCAGCTTTTCGTCCAGCTTCAAACTTCTGAGAACTCCAGTTTATACATCTGTTCACATCAAACTAGCTCCTCCGTTCATTTCTCTTGGCTCCGTTGCTCCTGTCTCCCTTCTTCTTTCACGTGCGTCTGAGCTCACAAATATTCTTCACTCCCATTATTTCCTTCAGTTCAACTCCACCTAAAAACCAAAACACAATGCTCTGTTTTGGTGTAGAGAAATAGGGGCTTTAAATGGCTGGACTCCGTGAAGTGTACGCATGTTGCTGGGCATAATGATGGAATGAGACGGCGTGAGGTTGAAGGAAGATGATCTGTGTGTGACGGGGTGGCTTGAAGCTGGTTATGGCATCGAAAAGCAGAAGTAAGAAATGGAGTGGTGAGGGCTGCATGCACTGGAACGTGTTGGCTTCATTGGTGAGCAGTCCAACGTCTCTCTCCGTTTTAGCTTTCTCCTCCACGTACGTCCTTCGTTCGATCCTCCGTCCTAGTTGAAGAAGAATACAATGAGACGTTTGTCTCTCCCAGCTTTCCGAATAAAATCTCCCCCAACGGAAGCCCCGTGTTTTCCTCTTTCTTCTTGGCTTTCCGTAAAATCTTTCTTTTCTCCTTCCTTTTTTCCATAAAACCTGAAAACCACCAGTGTGTTTTTTTTTCCTTTTCCTTTCGGCTCGCTCATCTTATCGTCAAAACTTCTTGTTTTCTTCGTCACCTCCTTTCTCCCTTTTCGTCTGCCAGCCCCCTTCCTTGTTTCCATTTTCTTATTTTCGGTGGTTTTACGTTGACAATGTGTCTCTCTCCATAATTTTTGTTCCCTTGTTTTTTTTTTTTCCAAACCTGCTTCTTCACTTTCAGCCCCCTATGACTTTCACGTTGCATGTCCTATCCATTGAAAGCTATTTTTTTCACCACGTGCGTCTATGAACAACCCAAGTGGGAAAGTCACCACCGAAAGTTATTTAACGTTCAAAGTCATCCACATTTTGTGTCTTTTTCATCTGGCCAAGTACACCACTTCCTTCCTTCTCTTTGTTTATTTTTGCATATTTGTTTATGTTTCCTCTCAAGTAGCAAGCGCTTTTGGTCTAAAGTTCCAACCGGATCTCATGTGAATTTTATTTAAGTTGAAAATAAGAAGATAAAAATAACACTCAGAAATAAATTAAAAGAAAAAAATTGATTATAAAAAATATGTTATATATGTGAGGAAATATTGTCCAATTAAATCATAGTTATAAATTAAGCATAAATATCATATTAATCAATTAAAAATCACAACTTGTATTTATGCTTATTAACCATTTTTCCTTTTAAAACCAATAATAATGTCATGAAGCATTTAAAATACATTGGTTTTAAAAATATAAAATATGCAGTATTTCAGCTCAATCACAACCCCCAACTAGCTATTTGCTAACCCTTGAGCAAAATAGTGAAAATTAATTGAGATGAACATTGCATAAAGCTCGAAATTCAAACAGAAACAATCAAACATAATTCTGAATTCTCACAAAAAATCGATTCGTGACTCCTCAACATCAGGAGTTGTATCCACAAGGAAAGTCTCAACAATTGTTGACATAGAATTGTGGCAAATGTCTTAGAACTCGGATATGTGCGTGTGGCTAAACCTCTGTGTGTTCCTCATTAATAAGCATGATTTATTATAGGATTTTTCAACCTTAAGATTAATCATTATTGATTCTAACTACCTCAAAGCCTTAGGGACTAGTAGTTTTTACGCCAACTCTATTTAAAGGTTGAACACTCAACTCACAAAGTTTTGGGTAATTGTTTCTAGCCCTTTATTTAGGAAAACTTACACGATTTCATCTTCTTCTTTTTCCCTTTTTCTTTTTTCTTTTTGTTTGTATCTTTGTATTTTTTTTTTCATACAAGGCTCGGTAGTCCTGTAGTTTACTTTTCCTGTTTTAATTGATGAACATTAATGAGGAACACTACAAATGTAAGCATGTGCAAAATGTTCTTTCAAAACTTGCCCTTCGTTCTATATAAATCATACTAATTCTCATTTATGTAAATATCGCGTCCTGGTGTTTCAAGTCACTCTTCAACAAAATGTGATACATCGTAAGTCATGCTCTATGCTTAGGGTTGAAAATAAATCTTCACAAAATAATTCTGCTCAACTACTCCACCATGATGCTCAAATCTCACAAAAATACTAGGAGTGTGTGTTAATCATTTATGTTTCAATGCACCTCACAAATTTTTATTTTTTATTTTTTTGGTACTAACACATTTTTAAGAGAAAACCCTCCCCCAACTATATGTGACATTGTCTTCAATGTTCAGCAAATGAATGTTCGATGAAATATGCTATACAAGAATGAATTGAAGCAAGATAAAACACTGCAAAACATATATTGAAACGAAAATGATTAAACAAAGAGGAAAGAAGTCACTTAAGATACTCGAGTGCACACAAGGAGTAGATTTTTGTCGAAGTTAGAAGACACAAAGAGCAAAAGAAAGAAAAACAAAACAAACAAATACGGTATAGACATTGAGGAATCAGAAATTGATTCTGATAAGTAGGATCCTCCAAAGTAGTGGACTCAATCTCTAGAGTAAAATCACCCAAAATTGGTTTCAACCTTTGTCCATTAACTTTAAATACATTACCATTCTCTAAATTTTCTATCTCAATGGCCCCAACAGGATAAAAAAATTTTACAATAAAGGGACCGATCCATCGGGATCGAAGCTTGCCAAGAAACAAATGGATTCTTGAATTATACAACAAAACTTTTTGGGAAGGTTCAAAAGATTTTCGAAAAATATTTTTATCATGAAAAATTTTCATTCTCTCCTTGGAAATACGAGAGTTTTTGTAAGCTTCATTCCTGATTTCCGCTAACTCATTAAGTTGAAACTTACGAAGGGAGCAAGCTTTATCCACATCAAAATTAAATTGCTTAATTGCCCAATAAGCTTTGTGTTCCAATTCCACAGGCAAGTGACACGCCTTTCCAAAAATGAGTCAATATGAGGACATACCAATCGGGATTATAAAAGCAGTACAGTATGCCCAAAGTGCGTCGGTTAGTCGTAAAGACCAATCTTTGCGACTTGGGTTAACCGTCTTTTCTAAAAAAAAATTGATTTCCCGATTAGATACCTCAACTTGGCCACTTGTTTGTGGATGATAACGGGTAGCAACCTTATGAGTAATACCATATTTTCACATTAAGGCCTCGAAAGGCTTATTGCAAAAATGTTTACCCCCATCACTAATAATGGCTCAAGGTGCTCTAAATCTTAATAAAATATTTTCTTTCAGAAATTTCGGTACAACTTTGTGATCATTGTTCTTGCATGGAACGACCTCAATCCATTTGGACACATAATCCACAGCTACCAAAATGTAGAGATTGCCAAAAGAAACTGGGAATGGTCCAATGAAATCGATGCCCCAACAATCAAATATTTCAACAACCAAGGTTGGATTTAATAGCATCATATTCCAGCAGCTAATCCCTCCCAATTTTTAACAATGCTCACAAATTTTACAAAATTCATGGGTGTCCTTGAAAATGGTAGGCCAATAAAAAACCACATTGTAAAATTTTAAAAACAGTTTTCTTTCCAGAAAAATGGCCACCACATGCCCCAGAGTAACAAAAAGACATCACAGTTTGAAATTTGCTATTGGGAACACATCGTCTAATTATCTGATTCGGGCAATATTTAAACAAATATGGATCATCCCAAAAGAATTTTTTTACCTCTGCAAAAAGTTTTCTCTTATCTTGTTGAGTCCAAATGTGAGGAATTTCACCTGTAGCAAGAAAATTAGCAATGTCAGCGTACCAAAGGCAATTGAGATATACCAAAAAGTTGCTCATCTGGAAATGTGTCTCTAATAGAAACTGTCTATATGGAATCTGAAAGAACAAGTCTAGACAGATGATTAGCAACAACATTCTCAACTCCTTTTTTATCTTTAATTATCAAATCAAATTCTTGCAGCAAAAGGATCAATCTAAGCAACCTGGGCTTTGCATCTTTTTTCACTAAAAGGTACTTCAACACAGCATGATCAGTAAAAATGAAAATTTGAGACCCAATCAAATAAGAACAAAATTTTGCAAGTGCAAAAATTACTGCAAGTAGCTCTTTTTCAGTTGTTGAATAATTCATTTGAACACTATTTAAAGTTCTACTTGCATAATAAATAACAAAAGTGTTTGAGCTGAAAAATTGCATATTTTAGCTATTTAAAACCAATGCATTTCAACTGCTTCGTGATATTATTATTGGTTTTAGATGGAAAAATAGTTAATAAGCATAAATTCGAGTTGTGATTTTTCATTAATTAATATCATGTTTATGCTTAATTTTATAACTATGATTTAATTGAAAAATATTTCCTCACATATATAATATATTTTTAATAATTTATTTTCTTTTCAATTTATTTCGAGTGTTATTTCTTTATTTACAGCATAAATAAAATTCACAAGAAATCTGGTTGGAACTTTGGACCAAAAGCAGATGAAAATCAAAGAAAGCAAAAAAAAGAAAAAAGAGCAAGCCGAAAGAGAAGACTAATGTTTACGGAAAGAACGCAGCATGATTATTTGGACTGGGATCAAACGAAAGCACTTTCGGTGGAGGATTACTATTTTATTTTTGCGGAAAGCTAACAGACGAAAAAAAGCTAGAAGACGGAAAGAAGAGCTGAAAGAGGAGGTCGGTGCGTTTAAGAAAGAAAAAGAGAATAAAAACAGAATGGAAGACGGGCTGAAATTGAAGACGTGCTGGAGTGATTGGCTGGAGTTTGTTGGTGAGTTGAGGACGTATACGGCAAAGAAATAAAGGGAGATGACTTCTGGACGTATACGGAAGGGTGGCCTGGACGTGGGGAGAGAGGCAAGATTGACGGAAGAAAGAAAAGAAAAAAATAGAAGAGAGGTGGAGTTGATTCGGGGGTTAGAATCTGGACGTATACGGAAAGTGGGGGAGTGGCTACGGATAGAAGAAAAGAAAAAGAGAGAAGCAAAGGGGGGAGAAGGGAGTTACGTTCGTGGAGAGAGGAACTGACGGAAAGAAAAATATAAGAGAAAAAGGAAAGAGTTCACGGGGAGGAGTTTTTACGTAGAGGTGAACGGGAGGAGTTTTTACGTAGAGGTGAATGGGAGGACTTTCATTTTCGTTTTAGAGGATCTACGGATGAGAGGTGACAACCAGAGAACGGAAAAAATATAGAAGCAGAAAAATAGAGCAGTAAGGGAGACTCCTCTGGCTTTTGACGAACAGATGGGTTGAGCTGAAGAAAGAAGAGCTACGGACAGCAGCAGTTTGTTTTTTATTGAATTTTTCTGGCTGATGGAAAGAAGATTTTGTGAACTGGCTTTGGTGAGAGAAGTCGGACACGCAGTAGAAGCAAAGCACACGAGTGACGTTAGCTATCCATTTATTTGGTGATGCGAGCAGAGAAAGAAACAAACGAAGGGAGGCCAGGTTTGACGTGAAGCTGGACGGAAACTGAAACGGAACTGATACGAAACCGAGAGGGAGTTTTATCTCTTATTTTATCTTATTTTCTTTTCAGTTTTATGTTATTGTGTGGTTTTATTGTATTTTATTTTAATTCTATCATGGTGAATGTTTGTTTAATTTTTATAGCGCTTGTGTTAAACATGGTCGGCTAAATTTGAATACTAAGGTTAGAGGTGAAGTTTAATAATTTGAAAATTGTTTTCAGATCGACGACGAATTTATTTTGTGAGTTTAATCGATTGAATGATTTTATTATTGGATAATTTGATTATCTATATATTTATCTTGATTCATTGTGATTTCCGAATATAGTGAATGCTTGAGAAATCCCTGTGATAGTCAAATAGATTTGTAAATGTTTTAATCATCGATCGCTCATGCTCAATCATTAGTAATTATTTTCTTAATCTTAAATGCTAAATCTTCCAATTAAACGGAATCGTTATTCTAATTTAATTGAAGTAATTCGATCGGAAACAATATTTTAAATTATTAAACGGATCCTCGAAACCTTAGTCTTTTTTTTTTCCATATCAATAAAGCTTATCATTTTAGTTTTGTTTTGTCACGATAAAAATCATCATTTCTATAATCTCATTTTAGTTTCAATTACACATCTCTTTTAGTATTTTATTTTAATTTGTTTGAGAGAATTTTTCACATTAGTCAATCCCTGTGGATTCGATCCTGTAAGGTACTACAACACCTGTATACTTGCAGGTAAAACTGCACTAAATTTTGGTTCATTAATTTGAGTTAAGGTTTAGGCGCAACAACAAGGCTTTTTGTTCCTACGTTGGCCCAATACAGCTCCAACAGCATAATCACTAGCATCACACATAATCTCAAATGGTAAATTCCAATCAGGTGACCGCATAATTGGAGCTAAAATCAACATACCTTTTAGCTTTGTAAAAGCTAACTCACAATCATCAGTCCACACAAAAGAATTTTCCTTTGACAATAAATTGTACAAAGGTCTAGAAATTGTGCTGAAGTCTTTAATGAACCTCCTGTAAAAACCTGCATGACCTAGAAAAGATATGATATCCCTGATGTTCTTTGGGATGGGCAATTTAGAAATTAATTCAATCTTGGCCTTGTCCACTTCAATACCTTGAGAAGAGACAATGTGACCAAGGACAATCCCTTGAGTGACCATAAAATGACACTTTTCCCAGTTTAAAATCAAATTCTTTTCTTTGCATCTAATTAGCAATTTTTCCAAATGAGTCAAACATTAATCAAATGAATCACCAAAAAAAAAAAAGTCATCCATGAATATTTCAATGAAACGCTCTACCATGTCACTAAATATACTCATCATGCATCTTTGAAATGTAGCAGGAGCATTACAAAGTCCGAATGGCATCCTTCGATATCCAAAGGTACCAAATGGACATGTAAAAGTGGTATTTTGTTCATCTTCAGGAGCAATCTCAATTTGGTTATATCCAGAATAACCATTTAGGAAGTAATAAAATTTATGGCCCGCTACACGTTCAATGATTTGATCCATGAATGGTAGGGGAAAATGATCCTTTCTGATGATAGAATTTAGTTTTCTGTAGTCAATGCACATACGCCAACCAGTAGTAACTCTAGTTGGGATCAATTCATTATCAACATTCTTAGCTACAGTCACACCAGATAGTTGGGATCAATTCATTATCAGCATTCTTAACTATAGTCACACCAGATTTCTTGGGTACCACCTACGTGGGACTAACCCATTTGCTGTCAAAAATAGAGTAAATGATTCCCACATCCAGAAGTTTTAACACCTCTGCTCTAATAATCTCTTTCATGTTGGGGTTCAGTCTACGCTCCATCTCTTTAGAGGGCTTGGTATTGTCCTCTAGATATATCATGTGGGTACAAAACAAAGGACTGATACCTTTGATATCGGCTATGGTCCATCCTATTGCCTCTTTGTGTTCAATGAGAACACCAATTAATTTTTTCTCCTGAATTTCATCAAGTTTTGATGAGATGACCACTGGTAATGTCTCTGCTTGGCCTAAAAATGCATATGCATATTTGAGATCAGTAGGTAGAGGTTTCAAGTTGAGTTTTGGTGTTTGTACACTTGAGAGGAGAGACACGACATCATGAGGTGGCAATTCCTCAAAACGTATTCTCCATTTATCAGTGTCCATTATAGGAGTAGATTCTAGCAAAAAATTCATAGATGCAAGCATAGAATCATCATCAAAATTTTTACCATGAGCCAAACAAGCCTTAAGGGGGTCAGAGAGAATTGACAAATCAAATTTATTTTGCACAAGAGTTTGGATCAAATTTACTTCATGCACATCATTATCATCGCCAGGTAGTTTACAAATATTGAAAATATTAAACTCCAAAGTCATGTTGCCAAAAGAAATTATCATCACACCACTCCTACAATTTATTAAAGCATTCGAGGTAGCTAGGAATGGCCTACCCAAAATTATAGGAATTTCAGTGCAAACATCAAAGACAGGTTCTATGTCCAAAACAATGAAATCCACTGGGAAATAAAATTTGCCTACTTGCACTAACACATCCTCAACTATCCCTCTCGGTATTTTAATTGAACGGTCAGCAAGTTGGAGTGTTACCTTGGTGGGTTTAAGTTCACCAAGACCCAACTGCTCATATACCGAGTAGGGTAGGAGGTTAACATTGGCTCCAAGGTCGAGTAAAGGTTTTTCAATTTTAAAATTTCCAATCACGCAGGAAATTGTTGGACAACCCGGGTCTTTGTATTTTGGAGGAGAATTGTTCTGAAGGATGGCGCTTACCTGCTCAGTGAGGAAAGCCTTCTTTTGCACTTTCATCGTACGCTTCATTGTGCACAGATCTTTTAAAAATTTAGCCTATGATGGAATCTGTTTAATTGCATCCAACAGAGGAATGTTGATTTTTACTTGCTTGAAAATTTCAAGAATATCACCATTTTGAACCAACTTGTGAGAATGTTGCAACCTTTGGGAAAATGGGGCAGGTATTGGGGCTTTCATAGGCATATCTAGCTCAACTTTGTCAAGTTCACCATCACTCTTGGAATTTAAAGAATTGTTGGTCTCATCAACTTTCATTGAAGTACTCTTATCAATTATTTTTCCATTGCGTAGAGTGGTGATGGACTTGGCATGTTCAAATTTTGAATCAGAAAAATTTGAATTTCTTACCTCAAATTTACCTTTGGGATCCGGCTGAGGTTGAGCAGGAAACTTACCCTTTTCTTGAGCGTGCAATGCGGAGGTCAAGTCGCTAATGGAACTTCTCATCTCAATAATGGTCAGCATTGTTTGAGTGTTAATATTGGCTTGCCCCTGCATAAAAGTTTGTAATGTCTCCTCAAGGGTTTTCTTATGTAGAGGCACATAAGGAGTAGAAGAAGAAGGCCCTTGAGGATTTTGATTTGAATTGGACTCGTTCCTCCAACTAAAGTTGAGGTGATTTCTTCATCCAGGATTATATGTTTTCGAATAAGGGGAAGAAAATGGTCTCCTATAAGAATTCATAGCATTTGCTTGTTCGTGCAACACCTCTTTAAAAGCGGGGATTGTTGGACAATCCTGAGTTAGGTGTCCACTAATCTCACATATGCCACAATTCTTTTCTTCTTTTTCAATGGCCTTAGCCGAATTTACCTTCCTAAATTTCATGGCCTCGACTTTTCTTGTCAAACTTGTTATCCTAGTATTCACATCATCATTTCCTTTAAGGACATACATACCCTCCCTCTTGAGACATAGCATTGAGTTTGGGCTTATTTGACTGATCAGAACGATCTGTGTTGTCCCAAGATTGGGCATTTTCAGCCAATTGGTCAAAATAGTCCCAAGCATCATCAGAATCTTTATTTAAAAATTCACCATTACATATCATTTCTACAAACTGGCGCATTTGAGATGTTAAATATTCATAGAAAAAACTAATGGTGTGCCAAGTCTCATAGCCATGATGTAGGCAAGTTAGCAATAATTCTTTAAAACGCTCCCAACACTGAAAAAACGTTTCATTTTCTTTTTGAGAAAAATTCATAATGTTTCTGCGAAGATTGTTTGTCCTATGAGTAGGAAAAAACTTTTTCAGAAATTCTCTTTGCATTTCTTGCCATGTGCCAATAGATCTTGTTCTCAAGGAATTCAACCATTTTTTAGCTTTTTCTTTCAAGGAGAATGGAAACAACTTTAATCTAACAACATCGTCATTGACAGTTTGGGTTTGTAAAGTTGCACAAACCTCTTCAAATTCTTTCAGATGCAAATAAGGACTTTCTGAGTCTAAGCCATAAAACTTGGAAAGTAATTGAATTACTCCCGGTTTTAAATCAAAATTCGCCATATTTGTAGGAAAAATCATGCAAGATGGAGTACTTGTCCTTGTTGGTTGCAAATACTCGCGCAAAGTTCTCATTGGGGGATTATTTTGTGCCTCCTCATTTTCGAGTTCGTCATGAACACTATGATTGTCAACCATGGTATTAGAATGAGAATTTTTGGAATCACCGGACAACTTATCAACCAATTCTTTTAAAACAATTTTCTCTATCTTCAATCTACCAGTTTGATCACGTTGCCATGAGATCATTCATCATAGAGGCTCAAGCACATTCAAAAATTAAAAGGTATGGACATGTCTCAAAATTATTTCATGCATGCACCACCTAAAATATTCTATTTTGAAACCTAAATGCAAAACAAACAAGAAAGTAAAATAAAATAAAAATTTTGGAACGAGATTACCAAATGATATGAATATGAAAGCAATGTTGCTTGATCCATTTCCCGTCAAAATAACAAAAATTGTACCTACAAAAAGAATACAAGAAAATTAGCAAAAGATTACTAAATTTTTTTTTTCTTTTAACAAAAAATTTCACACGTTGCAATCCCCGGCAACGACTCCAAAAACTTGTTGCGCATAAACTTTGACTCAAACTAATGAACCAAAAATTTAGTGCAGTTTTTCCTGCAAGTATACAGGTGTTGTAGTACCTCACAGGGTCGAATCCACAGGGATTGACTTATGTGATAAAGAAAATAAACTCAAACAAATGAAAAGAAAATACTAAAAGAGACGTGCGATCGAATATAAAATGAGATTACTGAGATGATGGTTTTATTGAAATAACTGAATAAAACCAAAATGATAAAACGAATTGATATGGAAAAAAACTAAGGTTTCGAGAATCCGTCTAATAATTTAGAATATTATTTCGGATCGAATTACTTCAATTAAACTAGAATAATGATTCCGTTAAATTGGAAGATTTAGCATTTAAGGTCAAGAAAAAATAGTCACTAATGATTGAGCAAGAACGATTGATGATTAAAATATTCACAAATCTATTTGAATATCACAGGGATTCCTCAAGCATTCACTGTATTCGAAAATCATAATGAATCAAGATAAATATATAGATAATCAAAAATCCAATAATAAAATCCTTCAATCGATCAATCTCACAAAATAAATTTTACGTTGATCCGAAAACAATGTTTAAATCATTGAACTTCACCTCTAACCTTAGTATGAAAATTTAGCCAATCATGTTCATCACAAGTGCTATAGAAATTAAATAAATGTTCTCCATTAAATAACTAAAATAAAAGACAAGCTAGCAATACAAGAACATAAAAGTGAAGAGAAGATAAGAGTTAAAAACTCCTTCTCCGTTTCGTAATGACTAGAGCTCCGTTCGGCATCCACCAAAGCTGCAGTCCAAATCTCAGACCAGAACTTGTCAAAGCTCCTCCATTCTCTCACCCAAAACAAACAAAAATAATTTCGCTCAACTACTCCACCAAGATTTGCACCATCGCAAGAGGGTTCGTCAATGGAGGGGCAACCTCGTTCGGGAGAAGAGCCCATGCTAGAGAAGCTCGATATCGAGAAGTCTATGCAGCCTCCTACCATCCAACGAAGAACCTCATAACTGAACCTGCTCCTGTGATGTCCTTTGGAGAAGCCAATGAGGAAGGGGTGTTTTATCTGAATGATGATGCACTGGTAGTCACCACGCAGATTGCCAACTTCACAACCAAAAGAATCCTCATTGATAACAGCAATTCTGTAGACATCTTATTCTGGGAGGCATTAATCGTCATGGGGATAGACGCGACTCTGCTTCGGCCGGCCCCAATGCCGCTCAAAGGTTTTTTGGGGGAAACAGTCCAACCGGCAGGGACAATCACTTTGTCAATCTTGGTAGGCAACCCGCTCTGCATCGCCTCAGTGATGGCTCCCTCCACCTATAACGCCATCATCGGCTGTCCAACACTCAACAAGTTAAGGGCCATCACCTTCACTTACCACCTGAAGGTTAAGTTTCCAACGGTTCAGTCGTGACGACCTCTCGTAAGGATACGAGCTATCTTGTCTAGGAAGGGGGAGGAGGGGCACATGCTAAGAAGAAAGCACAGTCGAGGCCTTTCCCATGTCTTTTTTTTTTCTATAAATTTAGTTTTCTTACTGATTAATAAGAATGCTAAGTCTCTTTCAGGAAGCTTACGAAACTAGTCTCTAACAACAATCACTTCAAAGCTCCCCTGAGAGAATGCTCATCTGAGGGAATGAACGAACCTCCACTGAGGAAATGCACCTCGCATTGGAAAGCTCTCTTGACGGAATGCTCCCCTAAGGGAATGTACCTTGCGTAAGAATGCTCCTGCAAGGGAATGAATGAACCTCCCCTGAGGAAGTGCATCTCATGCAAGTAAGCTCCCTTGATGGAATGAACGAACCTCCCCTGAGGAAGCACACCTTGCGCAGGAATGCTCCTGCAAGGGAATGAACAAACCTCCCTCGAGGAAGTTCACCTTGTACAGGAAAGCTCCCCTGAGAGAATGAATGAACCTCCATCGAGGAAATACACCTCGTCCCCTGAGGGAATGAACAAACCTCCCTCGGAGAAATACACTTCGCATGGCAAAGCTCCCCTATGTGAATGAACGAACCCTCCTCAAGGAAATACATCTCATGTGGGAAAGCTCCCTTGAGGGAATGCTCTCCTGAGGGAATGAACGAACCTCCCCCAAGGAAGCACACCTCGGGTGGGAATGCTCTCGCAAGGGAATGAATGAACCTCCCCTGAAGAAATACACCTCGTGCGGGAAAGCTCCCCTGAGGGAATGAATGAACCTCCCTCGAGAAAATACACCTTATGTGGGAAAGCTCCTTTGAGAGAATGCTCTCCTGAGGGAATGAACGAAACTCCCCCGAGGAAATACACCTCACGTAAGAAAGCTCCCTGAGGGAATGAACGAACCTCCCCCAAGGAAATACACCCCGCACGGGAAAGCTCCCCTGAGGGAATGAATGAGCCTTCTTCGAGGGACTGAAGGGGAGGATATGGTTTGGGGAACCCCTGCCCCTCCCTCAATGGAATAAGGGAAGGATTTGGGCTAGTTTGGCTTACATGCCACCCGACCCCTTCCATAGAGCGCCAAGATTGACTAAGCCTTGCCAGTTTTGTGTATCAAAGGGATTTTTGTTGTGGCTTCGACTACGCGGTATGCTCAAGAAAAATGGGGGCCTTGCGTACAAGATCGCGGGCCAGTTATGCTATAAGGAGACTCGCATAACACAAAGTGTAAAGGGTCGGTCATACTTGGCAAGGTGTCATCATGAAGGTTATCAACTCGCCACAATATCGGCAAGCGGCCAGCGCATCGCTGTTTGTGAAAGGCATACCTGATACAAGCAAGCATTGTAAAGAAAGACGACGGAACAGGAAAACATAAAATAAGAGTATTTTATTCATCAACTGCCAGAACAATTACAATGGAAGGTTTACAACATAACAGCGAGAAACCATGCAAAGAGATACAAAAGAAAAAAATTGCTCAAAACTCCAAGTCAAACCCTGCCAACTACAACACCATTGGAAGTAAGGCTCGGCAAGGTACGACACGGTCAACAAAAAAAGGCAGCGACTCCCAGGGTCCAAACAGCAATTCTAGAGAGGCACCACCATAGGACTGCAGAGGGGAAGTAGGACAAAAATTGACTTGAAGGCAGGGACTCAGTCAACCCGAACTATGTAGACTTCCTTGAAGAGTAGGGGGCGATGAAGAGCTTGAGTTGAAGGTAAGACCCTCTGTAGTCTCCATAAAAGCCCCCCTTGTGGCATGGACCTCCTCTCCTGCTCCCAGGGCCAGAGAGGAAGTGCCCGGTCTGGGTAGACTCATAACGCTAGAAACCTCCTTCAATAATCCAACCAGGAAAGGAAGCCCCGCTCTCCCCAGATGTGGGGGCAACCCAGGATGTAATGAGAAACCACAAACTGCACGAGGAGTTCTGGGGTAGAGAAACCCATTGAATAGCCCACCCATGAGGATCCCACATCATAAGGCTGGCCTTGAGCCAGAGTGCCCATCGAAGCCAAGAAGGGCCAACGAGAGCACAAAGGGGAAGATTGGGAGATGGAATTTCGGAACGCTTAGAGAAAGAGGGAAGAATTGATGGTAAATAAAGAAGATGGCGAGGCCTATATATAGGTTGGGAATGATGGCTCACCTCCCGAAATTCATGATGCATCATGTTTTGGGGCTCCGTCAGATCCGATGCAAATCTTGCAGAAAAATCCCACACAGATTTCATGGGACACGTGGGCAAATGTTGCCCATGCCATAAAGGCAAGACAACCAACAGACACACAGTGAGTGGCTAACTATTCAAAATTCTTCCAGATCTGCAAAATGGACGTTAGTCGTTAACCCATTCTCTCGGGAAGACTAAAAGACAGGTATGGAAATAAAGACAGAAAGGCAAAATTTAAAGTGTCCCCTTGAAAAGAAAGACACTACAAGCAAACAGTAGAGGAATAGTGTGAAAGGAAAAGTCAGAGCATTGGAAGATGATCAAGGCATAAAGAAGATATATTGTTAATTCATTTACAAAAGGACACGTGGCATCCATCAGCACTACCAATGCGGTCGGGGACACAAGCGGGAAAAAGAAAAGAAAATAAGAGAAAAAGAAAAACAATTACATTAAAGGTAGTCAAGACCGAGAAACTCTAGGCTTTTCTGTGGGGTCAGAGGAACCCATCTCGGTAGAGTCTAGCTTGCACCCGAGGCCATTAGAGTGGTCCTCAAAGCTCCCTCCCCTTGAGCTTGTGACAGCATTCCCCCTGTGAGGGAGACCAGTGGGATCATTGTTTTTAGGGAGGAAAGCATCCGGAATCATCTCCCACCCCAACTCACCAGCATGGTTAAGGGCCACAGCTCAGGCTCAAGGTTCTTGAAATCCACTACCCACATATGTGCCTCCAACGCCTCTAAACTATCCTAGGGATTGAGAATGATATAGTCACATATCCTCTCCAGGCCCTCCAAGTACCCGTGAGACCACGCTTCGTCATAGACATAGAGAGCCTTGCCCAGCTCCTGACTCGACCACATGGCCACCTCTTGCACCTGCGATAGGTCGTTGTGCAAGTCCTAGATAACTGCATCTTGACCAGAAATTCTCTTATGGGCTGCCACTAGGTCAGCCAATACTTCCTCTTCGTGGATCCTGGCCGTGGACAATAAGGCCCCGTGGTCCTCCACAATGGTCGACAGGGTGGAGCGCTCCTCCTCCACCATCTTAATTCAGCAAGAGTGGAAGTCTTAGAGGCCTTTCAACTCCACATTTTCTGCCTGGAGAAGGTCCTGCGACTCTTGGAACTTACTCAGTGACTCCTGAGCCTTCAAGGTCCAATTTCTGACCACGATCATCTCTGCCTCTAAGCATCTCGGCTCCTCCATCTCCTGCTCCACCACAGACCGAAGGCCCCGTATCTAATCTTTCGCAACATCCTGACCACCTACAACACGCTCAGCTAAAGCTCTAACTGCCTACGTAGGCTTCAAAGTTAGAAGGAAAGGACAATAGACTTAAAAAACAAGAAGAAAAGAGAAGAAACACAGGATGCCAGGTGGACAAAGAAAGAAAGACCTAAGAAAGAAGTTTCTACAGCTGCTCCACCTCACGGTCTATAGAATGGTCCTCCCACAAAGCCTCAGATGTCGGTTTGAAAGGAACAACTTCACTCGTGGTCTCTAAAGGATGCACCTCCCCACTTGGGGGCCTGGCCAACACATCCTCGCTGAGCCCACACTCGGGGGAAGCAAAGGTACCCTTGCTCACCAACAAGACAGGGTGAGCTATAGCGGACAGGCCACCCTTGTCCCCATGTCTACCTCTATCCCACTCTGGGGGACTTATCGCTCCCGCCACCACTTTGTCAGGATTAGGTGGGGTATGATCTGAAATCGTGGCCGGCACACCTCCTCTGTGACGCCCCCAAATTTCGCTTGAGATTGAACGGACATTTGAAGCGTCGGGACATGCAACACATGGTTACCTACCCCCGTTCATGACATATAAGATGCAATGCTGCTAACATGCATCTAGCATTATGCAATATTCACAGCGGATAATTTTTTTCTTTTCTTTTCTTGAGCAATACTATGCACCAAACTTATAATATCCCAAATAGTTAAATCATAATCCAAGCATGCTTAACAAAATAAACATCCACGATTTCAGTATGAGTCTTAGAAGACTATAACCTCAAAAACATGGGAGACCAAACTCCATATTTACATTACCATAATACACTATTGAGGAAGTTCGTCGAGTAACTCACATAACTCGACTAACGAGGCCTGAAAACTGTCAAAAAACTAACTATGGAAGTTGTAAGCTCCGCGTCATTTCTACGACGTCTAGTCAACCTCTTTCAGTCTACGAACGTCTGCTCCCTGCTCTGATCCTGACACATCGCCTACCATTCGGGGGGAATGGTAGTTGGGACTACCACGGTGAGATTTGATTACAAATCTTAGTAAGTTAACAAGAAACTCCCACACAGGTTAAAGATGCATGCATGGCAGTAAAAGCATAAATGCATAAGTAAAGTCGTACATAAGCATAGCATAACTTGAGACATATAGCATGACATAACTTGAACTTAAACGTGAACTAAACTTGACTTAACATGACATGAACTTGAGCTTAAAACATAACATGGACTAGCAACATAACATGAACGTGAAACTTGCAACATAACATGGACATGAACATAACATAACATGAACGTGAGCTTGAACATATCATAAACGTGAACATAACATGATGTGAACATGAACTTGGAACATAACATGAACATGAACATAACATGTACGTGAGCATAACATAACATGAACTTGATCTGAAACTTGACTTATCATGCACTTGATCTGAAACTTGACTTAACACAAACTTGGAATCTTATTCAATTGTCTTGATTAATAACGTGACCATATGGGTGCTACACGGGTCCCCTAGAGCCGTGTGTCCCTGTCGATTACCGCATCACAACACAGGTATCTAGATCAGCTGTGAGTGCGTTAATACGTACTCCACAGTTGTTGTGGCCCCACGTATTCTACGTGTCACAATTGCTGTGTCTCACGTAGTGTATGCTCCACAGTTGTTGTGGCCCCATACTTCATGCTCCACAGTTGTTGTGGCCCCATGAATACACGTAACATAAAATATGGCACCATCGGCATTAGTGCCTGGCGCGCTCCGGTGACCAGTTACTTAGGCCCCATTCGCAACCTGTTGACTGTACTTCGTCAACCCAGGGAATTTCACACCTATTTAGACACTCCAGCGTGAACAAAGGAGTTCCACTAGGATATTACCCCATCCTAGCATTTAGGGTCGTGATTGACATGAATAACTTAACTTGACCATGATCTGAAACTTATATGAACTTTACATAAGGTGAACCACGCTTGAGTCCGTGGCACCGCATAACATAACTTGTGGTGAACATGCTTAGATTCGTGTCACCCTTAACATAACTTGTGATGAACACGCTTAGGTCCGTGCCATCCTTAACATATCTTGTGATGAACACGCTTAGGTCCGTGTCATCCTTAACATAACTTGTGATAAACACACTTAGATCCGTGTCATCCTTAACATAACTTGTGGTGAACAAGCTTAGGTCCGTGTCACTCTTAAATATCTTATCTTTCTTAATACATGAGATATTATTTAATATCATGAACTTTTCTAATATGGCGTATACTTGTAAATGGCACAATATGATTTAAACATAAACATTCCATGACATACATGTAACATATGGCATACTTAACATGGCATACTTATAACATACAACATTGCATGACATAAAAGATTGTGTAACAGATAAATACTCATGAAAGAATAAATCATGCGTAACAGATAAACATGTAATGACATCACATGACATGGCATATATGATAACATACATACATAAATTGTAGTTCCCTTATCCATCATACATACACAATAAACTGACAGTAAGTTAGAAGCTAACTTACCTCGATCGTCGCGTTCTATGAGAATAAAGCGCGAAACACGAGGAATTGTAAAAAGTCATTCTAAAAGTTAGAAATTTAATTACTAACAATTAGAAACATGAAAACAAGCTAACTTAAAGTAAAATTATCATTTGACCCTCTACATGTGGGAAAATGACCATTTTACCCCTAACTTAAGGATTTCACATCCTAATTTCAAAAATTTCCAAAATTTACATTCCTCATGTAAATTTTGTCTTAAACTCAAATATCAACTCAGAAAAATTTAAAACAAAACACAACTATAGAAAACACACTGTGGCCGAAACATCCATAGGCCATTTCTCTTGATTTTTGTTGCAATTCCTTCCAACTTCAAAACTCATGCTTAAACCAAAATTTTGCTATAAACATCTTCCAATCCTAAGTTTAAAACCATAATTAAAACATCCATTTAGAAAAAGCTAATAATCAACACCAAACTTTTTGGTAAAAAGATCCAAGCACTTGAATCACAAGTTTTGACCTTAAATCAAAACATTTCCAAGAATTCCAAAAATCAAATCTTACTTCTAACATATTCATAACATCATCCTAACATCAACCATGCTTTAAATCATCAAACTAAAGTCACCAAAATCATAAAATAATACTTGGAGTTTTTGGTTTTACACTTAGTCCAAAAACAGAAAATTTTTCTTCAACTAGTTTTGATAAATCTCTTGATCAATGGCTTAAGAATGTGAGATCTTCGAAACAAAGCATCACATGGTTTAATGATGTGTCTTAAATAGGATCCAACCATCAAACTTAAAATCATATGGCTAAAAATCAATAAACAAGGATCTAATCCAAAAACATCAAATCTTAGGCCTAACCGAAATCCTCTTGCATAGAAAAATCATATCTTTGAAATTAATACTAAATATCTCCAAAATAACATCCTAACATGAAAATAAGCAACTTAGGATCATCATATAAAAATATCAAAGCCTTTAGAGTAAGATCAAACCTCGAAATATTCAAACTTTCTCCAAATAAAAACTGTTTTTCCACTTCCAGTTTTCAAGTTTCTAGATCTAAGAAAATCTATCATCAAAAGCTTTAGTAATGCAACAAAACCTAAATGAAAACTCTTAAACACATGCTAAGAACACTCCATAAAATTTTCGGACCAAGATATGTCCATTAGCTTGGTCAAAAACTCCAAAACATAACATACTCTCCAGATTCACGCCCAGAATGACCTTTCCATGGTTAAAAATACTTTTGACCAAACAAATGACCATGTAATGATACGAAAAATATATCTACGGAAACTAGACTCAAAGAGGAACAACTTTTATGAAGGAGTCATTGTGTGAAAATACTTAAAAATGGTCGAAAAACTCCACGCAAAAAGACCCAGAAATCTACCCGAGAGAGCTCTTTTGGGTTTCTCTCTAAGAACGGGGTGAAGAAATTATTAAAGTGAAGTAAGTGTGTCTTGCACGACTCAAGACTTCTGTAGGGGAAATATTTGGACCTTAATGATCATTGAGTGAAGGTGTAGACATGTGACATAATGTAGAGGATAGTGGGGGGCAAAGGACAACCTACAAAGGCTATGAGACATGGGACTTGATGGGGTGGGTTCCTCCATATTATTGAGTGCAACTTGATGCAATGAATGGTCTGAAAAGTGGAGGAGGAAACTTCTCCAAGAAGCTTTGTCAAGGTGGCCAAATTCGTGGGTCTTAGTGGGCCTCAACCAAGTGGGCTTCAATTTGGGGTTTAAAGAGGGCTTGGTTAGGGTTTGAGATGCTATCAAGCCCAAATCTAATTTTTCTTGGCCCAATCAAATTTCCAAGGTTTAAAAATGTTGGATAAAGATGTCATAATAAGAATTTGAGAAATTAATAGCATGTGGAAGTGATTTAATCAAGTGATTAAACACAATGCTAGAAATTAGATCAAAAGGGTTTGAAGGCCAACTTTAGGGTTTGGGGAAACCGTTTAGGGTTTCGGTTTCAATCAAGTTTTTGGGGTTTCAAATAGATTTCAACCATCTAGGGTTGAAACCCTCTTTGATTTGACTCAATTTGGTTAATCAGATGAAAAAAATGTTTTGCTTAGGTGGCATGATTTCACACATTGATTTCCTTCACAAATCCATCTAGTGGTTTCTTTTTGTGCCAGGTATCTAATATTATTCATTATGTGTGGTTAAGATCTTTCCAAATGTCCAAATAAAACTTATTTAACCTAATTTGGACATTCCATACTGTGATTTTGAAAACACTACACTTATTACGCTTATCGAGGTTACTATTCACTCCGAAAAAGTGCATAATAAACTTAGTACTGAAAAATCCTAAATGTTCAATTAAGCCTAGTGGTGTAGACTATAATGTAATCTGACACTTCTAACTACGTCAAACAATTAAAATCGCATTTCTGGCACCATAGTGAGTGATAACACTAACTATGTTGACAGACTAGAACTTATGCGATTAGCCGATTCGTAAAAACTTATGGGGTTTTCACGAGGTTTCTAATGTTTATAGAAATTCCACCATTGAATTTCTAGCAGGCTGTTACATCCTCCAAGACATAGCGGGGTGGAAAAGCAGCGCTCATCCTTGAGCTGCCCTTCTCCAGATCTATTAGCATCTTCAACGGCCTCCTGGTTGGTCTGAACAGCAGCTGGTGGGCCCTCACACGCTGCAGCAACGCATCCAAGATCAGAGATGCATTCATTAGCAGGCTTTAGATCCACCATGGGGTGGCCCGAAACTTTTTTGGGATCAAAAGCTTCCACTAATGATTGGGCTGTGGATGACGGGAAAGGTGACATCTCTACATTTAGCTCCAGAGGAGGTTCCACACCCAAGTTTGGTGAGGTGCCTTGTCCAAAAGGGCACCCCAAAAGTGCATGCTGACCGTGTTCTCCCTTCGCGAGATGTCCATCACCTCCGCTGTGGTAAAAGGGCCCTTGCAACTAGGATCCCTCACGAGGGTAGCAAGAGGAATGGACATAGAGGTTGTGCTTGGGCTCGACCCTACAGCTCCTGGCCCCCCAACGCCATATTGGCATAGCAGAAGAACAAAAAAGACCCACCGTTTCTCCAGAGCCGGGATGATCCACACTTGCAATTCGTGGAGCCAAGGCCTTCAGAAATGTGAGGACATCTCCCTTTGGCTATGAGTGGATCCTCTTCCCCTTATCTTTGGGAGAGGAGTCCACAACCCACTTCCTCGAACAATATGGTGACAAGTTGATGGCAACACCTCAGGCAGAGGGGGCCACATGACCCAACAAAAGAAGAAAAGAGAGTGCTATTCGTGGCATGTGAGTACCCCCTATTGTCTTCATATCCTCGTTGTTCCCATCATTTCCTGTCCCCCTAACTTTGTGCCTTCCTTGAGTAACTCAGTCCTTGTTGCCCCAATGGCTTCCCAAAAATCCACCAATTTAACTAGCTCCGAGCGGCGCCCTAAGGTTGGCTCATCAGAGCTTGGGTTCGTCGGTCGCTTCTGGCATTCTGAGGCTAGCTTGGCCTTCCTTCAATCTCTGGCCTTGATCTACCAAATTCCAAACTACGTAATCTTGGAGGTTCCTGGACCATGTGAAGGGGCCGTGAATGCTGATGGCTCGGCGGCATGGGTTACCCTTTTTCCCAGCATGTTTTCTTGTGGGCTAAGATTACCCTCTCCTTACCTTGTCCGTGAAATTCTATACCGCTTGGGACTGGTGCTTGCCCAACTTTATCCAAATGCTTGGCAAATTTTGATGTGCTAATGTGTACTGTGGCAATGGGCCATGTCAAAGTTTAACCCAAAGGATGCCAACATTACTTACCGCGAGTTCCTCCTGACTCATCATGTGAAAAGAAGTACGAAAATCTACAATTTTAGGGGAATGGCACCCGCACTGGTCGTGTTGGAGTCTAAATATGCATGGTTTTAGACTAGACTAGCAAATTCTTCTTCTTAGTCGGTCGTGGGTGGGAATTTCTTGTGGAACAAATTTCCTAAATTGAATTCTCGATAAAAGCTTTCTGGGTAGTAGTGTCAAGTGACAAGGCGGTGCGCTTCATTGCTACGCCAGCCGAGATATGCCGCATCGCGATCTCGAGGGATTGGGCAGCCTAGCGCCCACTCACACGGTCCAGGAACCTCCAAGATTACCTAGTCTGGAATGTGATAGGTCAAGGTGAGCAATTGAAGGAAGGCCGAGCTAGCCTCAGAATTCCAGAAGCGACCGACGAACCCAAGCTCTGATGAACCGACCTTGGGGCGCCGCTCGGAGCTAGTTAAATTGGTGGATTTTTTGGAAGCCATTGGGGCAACAAGGACTGAGTTACGCAAGGAAGGCACAAAGTTAGGGGGACAAGAAATGATGGGAACAATGAATATGAAGGCAGTAGGGGGTACTCACACACCACGAATAGGAAAGGGGATCAGATTTAAAGGCACAGTATGGTCACATAGTCACAGAAGGGAGTAGTGTCTGACAGCCTAATTTGTAAGTTATGTGAAGCGACGAGCACCGTATTAACACCCCTACAACAATGATGGCGAAATTGGCATAGGATACGCGGAATGACCAACCCGCCCATGCCTTCACTTAGCAGCGAGGAAGGTGACTGATAGTAGTGAATAAAATGCTATAGAAATTCCCATCAGGTTAGCTTGATGAGAATTGGTGGGGTAACTGTTAAGGGGAATTTTCATTAAGGGCCTAAAGCCCATACTGACAGCCCCAAGCCCAACATTTTCCTTGGGCTCCATGAGTCAAGATGTCACCGATCCAAGCCCACAAATGATCCCCCTAGTAGCTTGCTATGGGCCCCTAATCCATAGCGTGGGAAATCCTGGTCAAAGGAAAGGGAGAGAAACATGCCAAGAATAAGAGATGGGATTGAGCAATAACGCCAGAGGACCACGCTGCATTAAATGAAGATACCAAACAACCACGCCGCATTAAATGACTAACACCAGGAAACCACGCCGCATTAAAGACTGCATGGCGGTGGAGGCTCCGGGAGAGGCCTCTCTATTCCCCAGAACCCAGGGTATAACCTTCTTACTTGAGGAACTGAGTTAAAGGGTGCCCAGAATTATGAGATAGGGGGATTGATTCATGAAAAAAAAAAAACTATTATTAGACTTTTGTATTTTCTTTGAAGCATTTCCAAGAGAAGAAGACTAACTTAGACAGCAGAGGCCTCCCAGGCCACCGAGAGCCACTCCTTTCCCTGTTGCAGAACGCTGATCAAGCGAAGGTTTAGACCGCTGAGTAGCCCAGGCCAAAGGCGTATGAAACATGACATTAACATAAATAATTTACATATTAGTTATATCTATGGTGAATTAATATTCTTATAGTTTACATACCAATTATTTATGTGGTTAATTTTTATTTCCATAGTTTACAAACCAATTATATATGCGGTAAATTTTTATTCTCATAGTTTACATACCAATTATATCTATGGTGAATTTTATTCCCATAGTTTACATACCAGTTATATACTTTATATGTTTGTTATAGATTATGTCAAGTCTTACAAAAGTCAAGTTTGTTGCCCTTAATATTTATATATCCATCATGGATCATTCATCCTAATCTTAAAAAGGAAATGGAGCATCTTTGAAGGTTCACCTTAAACCAATAATTTTATTGAGTAATTCACAATAAAAGATCTATTTATTTTGTGGGATAGTTCAAATGAGTGACACGTGTACAAGAAGATCGTGAACCTCCCAAAAGCTCGTTATGATTAAAGCACCTAAAGTTGCACAATTGAAATCGTTTAGAGAAAAAAAAAAGTCACTAAAGAAGATATGTTTGAAATGACTTATATAATATATCCATACCTCGAATGTGATCCTACAGTAGCAATATCGAGTACGAAAATTTACAAGATATTCTAAACTAATATCTTGTATGTCAGTGGCTGAACAAAATAGTGATATTTTAATGGAAAATCAATAATCTCGTCCAACCGGTTCTACCTTATTTCCTGAAGCGAATGAAACCTTATTTTATAATAAAAGAAACAATGATTATGGATGTAGAAGTGGTAGGAAAGAAAAAAGCTATTGGAATAAAGGAGAGCATACTCAAAACTTCTAAAAAAAAAAAATACTCTACACCACCAGAAGTGGAACCACACCATGATAAAGTGAGATGAAAACAAAAGGCTTGCAGAATAAGGCTTTAGAAAATTAGGTGTGGTAAAAATGGGCATTGGTCACGTACCTGTGGTATGCCTAGACATTTGGTGGATCAATATCAAGCATCCACGAAGGAATAAGGAAAAGGCTAAATGAATTTTGTCAACCACAATGAAGATCATCTAAATTGTAATCACATTATGTTTACATTTTTATCTTTTTATACTTATTGTTAAACTTTCTTTGGCATTAATAATGTTTTATAAATACTTTTGTTTATAAGCATATATGGGTTCTATTAGTGCATTAATCAATTTTGAAACTATTGGTGAAGATTTGTGTCTAGAAGATAGTTGCATAACACACAATTATTAAGGATAAGAAATACTTTCAATGTTTACCTTTAAATAAAACCAATGTCAATACAATATTCAGTTCATCTAACCTGAATGAAGGCTCCAGAAGAGCTAATATAATTTTACTAGAAGGAACAAAATTTTGTATTGACGATACTTTATATTCTTCAAAATCTAGAAGAAATTTACTAAGTTTTAAATATATTCATCGTAA
This sequence comes from Carya cathayensis, assembly GCA_011037825.1. NCBI lineage: Eukaryota > Viridiplantae > Streptophyta > Magnoliopsida > Fagales > Juglandaceae > Carya > Carya cathayensis. The sequence continues at coordinate 96,319 of QGSO01000837.1, forward strand.
TAGTTATCAAGTTGAAACCATCAATGAAGGGAGTAATGAAGATTTTTATATTACTTCTATGATTTCAAGCCAGAAACTGATATTTGAAAAACTGTTAACTTTCTCTTCGGGATTATATTATACAACTATGAATCAAATATTGTGATACATCATAAGTGCTATGATTCAAAATATTTTTATGTAACTTGATCATCTGAAATCAATTTTGATAAGTCGAATAACTTTCATATGGAAGTCCTAAAAATTAGAAGATTATTTTACTATAAAGTCTTCCCACTATAAGTGGGAGAAAAATTGCCTAAAGCACCAAAACAAATAAGATGAAACAATTCGACATTATCTTGATTATTATATAAATTTATGTGAATTTGGAAGTTCAGATGATCATTCATTGTAAATTAATTGACAGATGAAAGAAGATAAAAATGACTCATTTTCTAGCTACTTTTTTTTTTTAAGAAGTGCCGGTAGCCACCCACATAGCAGCCCCGTCCTAAGTTTATTAATAAGCCCTCACTTGTGGCGGAGGAATACTGTGGTTACAACCCTTGGCCTGGGGGCTACAAATAAAACCAAAACCCAAACCTAAAAAAAACCATAAAGAAACCACAACCACAAAGCACTAAAAAAAACATAAAAAAAAGACGCAGAACCACAACCTGCAAGAAACAACCTGCACAGACAAAAAAGTAAGAAAAGAAAAAAATTGAGTGTAAAGAAAAGGACATACTTGAAGATAAAACCATCGACTGAAGCCCATTAACATCATCTTCGGATTTTCCGAATGTAGGGAAGACCCCCTTTGTCCAGCCGAATATTGCCTCTTATCGTAACAGGTAGATCAGATAAAGAAAACCATGAGAGGGTATGGCCCTTAGCACCCATTTTAGCAAGCCCATCCGCAACCGAGTTACATTCTCTATAGCAGTGCACAAGAGAAACATTAAGCCCGACGAGGCGACTCTGGATCTCATCCCAATAATCTTCCATGTACCACAGGCCACATCTCTGAGTCCTCAACCAGTTAAGCACAAGCATGGAGTCAAGTTCGATTGCCACAGATGAAACACCCAACAGGCCAATATGACGAAGCCCATGAAGTAAACCCATCAGTTCTGCATAGTTGTTGGAGTTATGCCCAGTGGCAGCTGCAAACCTGCAAAGAAAATTGCCGTTATCATCACGAATGATGCCTCCTGCACCTAAAGGACCTGGATTGCCTAGAGAAGAGCCATCAACATTCAATTTGACCCAACCTGGCTTAGGAAGCTTCCACTTGACTGGAATAATAAACTCTTTCGTCGTAACATTTAAAGGCATATTAAAGCAATGCAAGACACCTTCGTCACGTCGAGAGAGCAAGTTGACATCCTTAAGCTTTAACCCGATCCAAGAGACCCAATATTTAATAGAACACCAAACCTATTGGACCGATTCCATCAAGCCTTCCATTCTGGCTTTACAGCGACGTCTCCATAAACGCCAAGTAATGATAGCCGGAAGAAGACCCAGCAATTGACTCGGGCGATTAGAATTTTTTGCCCACCGATACCAGCACTCTACCCTCTGTTTCCAAGAACAACCTTCCATCCAAGGAATTCCAAGAACAACAAAACAAATACGCCAAATTTTTTCAGCAAAATCTCCTCTAGCAAGACAATGATTGAGATCTCCATACTTGGAATTGGAGCAGTAGTCGCAACGGGAAACAATAGAAATACCAAGATTACGGATTCTGTCATCCACAGGAAGACAATTATGAATGGCCTTCCACATAGTAATCGAAATATTATTGGGAAGAGCGGAATGCCAGACCCAATTAGCCCAAGGGAAAATAGGAGCTCTTATACGAATACAATTCCACGCGCTTTTAGTAGAGAAGAGCCCATCTACTTTAGGAAGCCAAATCAATAAATCCTTCCCGTTTTTAATCCGACCCAGTTGCAAAATAAGATCCTCGGCTTTGTGATGACCAACCAACCAAGTAAACAAATCCATATTCCAACCCAACCCAGCTTTACAATCCTCAAATTTAAGATTAGGCATATCAGAAATCAGAATATTATCACAAAGAGGAGCATCATCAGCCTAATGATCATGCCAAAAGAGAACATTACCCTCCCGAACTTTCCATTTAGAATTAGCTTGCACTAAAGGAATACTGTTCAATATCATCTTCCAGAAAAGAGACCCTTTCTTATGATCCACCATAGAAATATGTCTATCACCAATATATTTAGCATGAAAAAACTTAGACCAAAGAGAAGTACCTTGCAGAAGGTTCCAGGCTAACTTCATGTGAAGAGAAGGCCCAGACTGCCTTCCGAGACAGGTTTACAAATATCCACCCAAGAGAGCCATTTTTTCTTAGGCTTACCATCTTTAACACCCCAGAAGAAGGTACTGATGATTCTGTGAATTTTCTCAATCACGGCTTTAGGAGTTCTTAAGATAGAAAGGTTGTGCATGGGAATACTTTGAAGAACATGTTTAATGAGAGTCAAACGCACCCCACTGGATAACAATCTGGCCTGCCAACCCTCCAATTTAGACTGAACTTTAGCAATTAAGTCATCAAAGTGAGCAATCTTCAGTCTACCTGTGATAATAGGAACTCCCAGATATTTAAAGGGAAAACTTCCTTCCGTAAAACCAGTGAAACAAAGGAGGGCCCGGCGCCTAGATGCAGAGATCTGAGTAGAGAAAAAAATATGGGATTTATTTGTGTTCACAAATTGCCTTGACCACTTTTCATAAGTCTTCAACACATCAGTATAGCTTTCAAAGAAGCCTTTCCCCCATTACAAAACAGGACCATGTCATCCGCATAAAGCAGATGTGAGATAATAGGGGAGCTTCGTGGGTGGTGAAACGGAATGATCTTGCCCATTTGGATCTGGTTATTAATCATCCGCGAGAAAATGTCTTCCACAAGAATGAAGAGATAGGGAGAGATGGGGTCACCTTGACGCAACCCACGACCACCTTTGAAGAAACCTTTGGGGACTCCGTTCATGACCACGGAGAACCAAGGAATTGTGATGCATTGACGAATCAACTTACAGAAAAAATCTGAGAAACCGAAAGCTTTAAGAACCTACAAAAAAAAGGACCAGTCTACACTATCGAAGGCCTTCTCCATGTCAATCTTCAAGACAACATTCCCACCATAGACAGGCTTATTAATAGAGTGAATCATCTCTTGAGTCATGCTAATGTTATCAAAAATGCTACGGCCCGGGAGAAAGGCTCCTTGTTCAGGAGAAATAAACTTAGCAAGCAGGGGGGATAAGCAATTAACCATGATTTTAGTGCAAATTTTGTAGAAGACATTGCACAAGCTAATCGGTCTAAACTTATCAAAACTCGTCGGATTTTCAACTTTTTGAATTAAAACCAGATGCGTAGCATTGAAAAACCGGGGGAGAGCCATACCTTGAAAAAACTCTGACACAGCAGCGATAACATCGGTACCCACAATGTGCCAACAAGATCGATAGAAGCCCGACCCAAAACCATCAGTACCCGGGCTACTATCTTCCGGAATGGAGCAAAGAGCATCATAGACTTCTTGAGATAAAGGAACACAAGAAAGGAGGTCGTTGTCATCTTGTGAAATAATCGGTTGAACTAAGTCCCCCAGATTAGGTTCATCACGACTGTTACCTGCTTTCAAGAAATTAGAAAATAAGAGATAGCCCCGTCATGAATTTGTTCAGGTGAGGAGAGAAAAGAACCATCCTCTAGCTACATCACTTTAACCTTTTTATGATTACGACGACTGACAGCACGGAAGAAAGCAGAATTTGCTTCACCCTTCTGGATCCAACGTTGTTTGGCTTGTTGGGCTAGGCGCTGTTCTTCCCTATTCAACCAGACTGATAGCTCCAACTGGGAGGCAACAAGATCATCCTCCACGTCTTCAGCATACTCAGATTGTAAACTTACCTCCAAGCCCTTTATACGATCCTCAAGAGCCGCTATGTGGGAGGCAGTTTTACCAAAGATATGATTGTTCCAAGTTTTCAAAGCAATTTTGAGACGTTTAAGTTTAGTAACAAGCATATACAAACGAGATCCCCCAACATCATCAACATTCCAAGAGTGCGAGACACAATCAAAAAACTGAGCATGAGAAACCCACATTTGCTGAAATTTAAAGGAAGGAAAACCATATCGAATGAGCTGATTGTCCAACGAGACTACCATCGGCGCATGATCAGAAGAAGTGCATGCCAAGTATTCCATATTAGCATCAGGAAAAGCATCGAGAGCCGCTGTGTTAAATAGACAAAGATCAAGACGAGCCCAGTGCCGTGATCTAACAGAATGACCATTACACCAAGAAAGAGAATTCCCACAGGAAGGCATGTCAAGAAGCCCACATGAACCCACCCAACTGTTAAACTCCTCCATAGCCAAAGCCAACCTTGGCTTGCCTCCTCTATGCTCCGAGTCATTTCTAATAATATTAAAATCACCCATGACCGTCCAAGAAAGATGATGAAAATTAGCCCCCATCAAAGAATCCCACAGTCTTCTACGCTCCGAATAGGAACATTTCGCATAGACAAAAGTAATACGGAAATCATTCAGATTAGTGATTCTAACAGTCAAAAATTGATCACCCATGTTCTCAACAACATGGTGTAAATCTTGAGACCAAAACAACCATAATTTACCGCCTTCCTCAACATTAGAGCAACAACCATCGAAATGCAATCTATCACGCCACATATCTAAACGAGAGATACTAACCATAGGCTCAGCAATAACAACAAGTTTAGGAAGAAACTTCATTACCAAATTTTTAAGACGCTTTCTCGACGTTCCGAGACCCTGAGCATTCCAATATAAGTAAGAGACCTTCATAAATTAAGACGGGAGGGCTTTCTTGCAACCCTGGAAGAACCCCTTAGTTTGATGCCTTTCCCATTCCGTTTAAGTCCCGAAGGAATATCCGAGTCCGAGACCACAAGGTTGTTTTTAGCTAAATGTTCCAAGGCCCCTTCAGAATCGGTATCTGAACAAACTTGACCATCAGAGCAGGTTTGATTACGTTCAATCTCCTCACAGTTTGGTGTACTTTCATCCAGGACCATGGCAGGCCCATCATGGACCATATCATCAAAGTCTTCCTCATCACGTTCTTCAAGAATGATCGGATCAGGTTGAGCCTTAGAGATGGGCCCAGTTTTGCCATGTTCCAAGGTAATGGCCACAGGTTCAAGACCCATCGAGTTCAAAGAACACCCCAAAACTTCAGCACTCGAGTGTGACTGCATTTCTTCATGATTTTTCTCACACAATCCAGACGAAGAAGTGCACACAGTCCCTAGACCCGCAGCATCAACCTAGGCATTCCTGTCTAGCGAGAGGTCAACCATAGGCATAAAAGTCTCACTGACCAAAACGGGAACAGCCTCCATCAACGCAATCTTCTTCGAATATTCTTGCATCTGCTGCACATCCTCCAAGCTCTGAAGAGCTTCAGCGGCTACCAATATGGAATGATCTTGTTGAGGTTCCTTACTGGATTCACCCTGTTCAGTAATCACAACACCAACAAAAGGCTCCACCCTCTTCTCAATATTATCCGAATAAGGCACATCCACTGTAATCGGTAAACCTCCATTGACGTTCTCCTCCTTGGCAATTGGTTTTTCAGCTTTCTGTTTCCAGACTTTTCCTCCTTTCACCGTTTGTTTTTTTTTTCCCCTCCATTTCGACAGGTTCTTTGGTTATGACCTTGGCAGCGACATTTCAAGCAATAAGCCGGCAAAGTCTTGTAAAGGATCTCCTACCTGCAGCTTCTTGGCATTCCAGGAATACCAATCTAGAAATGGGAGATGGGCTGCTGAGAGGCATCAATTTCTAGACAAACCCGGGCTCCATCTATGCGGGTAGCACACTTCGTAGGATTATCATGGCGTATGTAATTCCCGATCGGTGCCGTGAGCATCTTTAAGAGGGAGGAGTGATAGAAGTTGGGTGGAAGGCCCGGCAAAAAAACCCAAACAGGCACAGTCAGCGGCTCAATGTCTTCATCGAACTCGGGAGACCATGCAAAGGCACGGTAGGGGATTCCTTCTATATCACACGATTCCCTTGACAAAGCCTTGTGTAGATCAGATTCATTAGACATGAGAATGAAAATATTTCTGGGGCGTTGCATGGAAGAGACGATTGGCAATGAGGACAAACCCCAGCGGCTTCGTATGAAAGTACGGATGCTATCAAGGGATGGCCTTTGTCGAAGAAACTTCACAACCATGGAAAATTTGAAGGGTTCTGCAGTTTTGGCAAGTTCCTCGGATGAAAAGGAGAAGAAAGTCTCACCGTCGATGTATTTTGGTTGCCGGAAAGGAACAACCACCTCTAGCAGTGGTTGGGGCACGGACGAAACCAGGTCGGCGAACGACCGTGGAGGACCAGCCATGGGAGGCTGGCCATCAACGGCCACCATGCAGGGTACGTGAGCAGAACAGAGAAAAAATACGTGAAGCCCTAGTAGAGCGTTTCATGTAAAACGCACCGTTCATGTCTCATTTTCTAGCTACTAGTATCCTAGCGAAGGTTGAAGTCTCTGTTGGACAATTAAGAAATTCAGTAGTAAAATTAACATAAGACATGCTTGAAAGCATGGGAGACCTATTGATACAAAAGATAAAACATCCCGAAAGAGAAAATCACAAAGAAAAGAAGTGCTCTTGAAAAGGCTATACCCATAAAACAGGCACTAGGAACTAAAAGATCCATCCAAATTGTCTATACAAATTCTCCTAGAAAAAAATCTCCTGAAAAGTAATCCTCCTTAAGAGGAAACTCATGAAGAGTAATCTTCTAGAAGAGTTATCTCCTAAAGAGGAAAATGTACCTAAAATAACGTGATCTCAATACATTAAGTACATATGGGAGGTTATTTGATAGAAATCAAATTTGTTGTCGGCAATAAATTTTCATTAGATGTCACCAGAGGTGATAATAAAAATAAACAAAGAGCCATCAAAAAATACCAATGTAGAAATATTGGTCAAAATAGAAAGAAATAATTCCTACAAAATTGATATCACTAGTAAAATGTGATATATATATATATATATATATATATATATATATATATATATATTTATAGACCTATAGTCCAAACACCTAAGGGGTAATGCTTTTTGAATATTAGTGGATATTTGTACAAAGAAAATGAAAATGTGATATATAAATCACAACTAGTTTTCTTGCAGAAATCATATATATATATATATATTTTTTGAAAAGAAACAATTCATTTCCTTAACAAGACATTACAGACATTTCACTTCTTACAATCTATTGAATACAAACTGGCGTAAGTTCAAGTTCTAACAAATCATCAGAAAGTGTGAGAGCATTTCTGGCCAAAGTATGGGCTGCTTTGTTTCCTTCCCTCCTCGTGTGAACTGCTGACCAGTTAGCAAAGGTGTTCAGCTCCCTCTTGGCATCTTGCACTATCAATCCACCATAACTACAGTCGAGAGAGCTGCCACTAAGAAGCCTGATGACTTGTAAAGCATCTCCCTCGACTACTAGATTAGAAACACCAATATCCCTACAAAAAATGACACTCATCATTAAGGCATAAGCTTCCCCACTGAATGGATTCAAATTTAGCTCCCTCCTGGCCTGAAGAGTACTGATGCTTCTTCCCAGGTTATCTCTCAAAATGGCACCAATCCCCACTAGTCCCCGAGCAGAATTAAGGGCTGCATCCCAGTTCAACTTGTAGTAACCTGCAGGGGGTTGGAGCCAGACACTAGCTGACCCCTCACCATGACTGGTTGTACAAGAGCCTTGGTGGTCCTGGCTGTATTTGTAAGCCTCTATTTCACCAAAGGCTTTGCTTAGAATCTTGTTTGGGTGCATGAAACCTTTCCCATGAATGAATCCATTTCTTCTGGTCCATAGAAGTCGACATATTACTGCCACTTCCATTAGCTCCTCCCCTTGTAGATGTTGACTAAGAAGGCCCCAGGTTTCCTTAAAGGATGCACAATTTAGACTCAACTTTTGGATTTTTTTCCTGCCCTGACTCCACACATCCTTTGCAGCCTCACAGCTCCAAAGGGCATGCTCAGTTGTTTCACACTCTAGCTTGCATACTGGGCAGTAACTTTCTGTGACAATGTGTCTTCTCATCAAGTTTGCCATGGTGGGTAAGGTCTCACTACATGCTTTCCACATGAACATTCTGACTACTGGAGTAGTTGGTAGCTTCCATAGGGTTTTCCAAACACTAGAAAGGGGATCAAGGTGTGAGGGCCCCCCCTTTAGTCTGGATTCCATCTCTCTCTATAGGTGGTAGGCACTGCTGACAGAGAACTTACTGTTTTTAGTGCCATTCCACACTAGTTGGTCATCCCTCCCACCAATGCTAATTGGAATAGACTTGATGACATCCACCTCATTTGTAGAGAACAGACTGTTTAGAATTGGCTCCTTCCACTGCTTCAGATCCAGGTCAATGAGGTCTGCTACTAATGAAAAAGTTGTTTCCTCAGGCTTGATGGATTGTACCTTGTATGTATGAGGTTGAGGGATCCACTTGTCTTTCCATATGCTTACTCGTTTCCCATTACCAATTCTCCACACCAGTCCTTCCTTTAAGAGTTGTAGGCCACTTTGGATGCTCCTCCATGCATAGGATGGCCTGTTGCCCAGGTTTGAGTCCAAAAGTGCCCCATTGGGAAAATACTTTTGTTTGAGAATCTGAGCTGGCAGTGAGCTTGGACGTTGGAGTATGCGCCAGCTTTGTTTTGCCAACATGGCAAGATTAAAGCTCTTGATATCCCTGAAGCCGAGACCACTGTTCTCCTTTCCCAGGCTCAATTGATCCCACTTTACCCACTGAACCTTAGTATAGTCCTCCTCAAAACCCCACCAAAACTTCCTCAACAGTTGGTTAATTCTCTTGGATATTGACACTGGGAGCATGAAGATGCCCATAGTGTAGGTTGGGATGGCTTGTAGGACAGCCTTCATTAGTATTTCTTTCCATGCCGCTGACAGAAACTTAGTCTTCCAGTTTGTAATCCTTTGCCATGTCCTATCAATAAGGGAATGGAAAGCTGCCCCTTTGGATTTGCCCAGAACAGCAGGTAGGCCAAGATATTTTTCAAAAGAGCCAGATGCTTTAACTCCTGAGATGTTCAGGATGTTGGTTTGGATCTCAGTAGGAGTGTTGCTACTAAAGAAGATGCTAGTTTTATCCTTGTTTATCACCTGCCCCGAGGTCTTCTCATAGACCTCTAGTATGTATAGCATCCTGCTCCACTCCAAGGAGTTGGCCTTGTAGAAAAGCAAACTGTCATCTGCAAAGAACAGATGGTTAACACGAATGGACCCAGTTCCAACTGGTATACTTGAGATGCTGCCCTTCAATTCAGCTTGATTCAAAAGGCATGAAAAGGCTTCTGCAACCATGATAAAAAGAAAACTAGAATAGAATATGAAACTGAGGTGATGCAGGTCATGACTAAGCCAACCAACCTTTGAAATAAGTGACTCTCTTTGGGTTCTTGACCTTTGGTATCAATGAAATGAAGGTATCATTCACACTAGATAAGGTGCCACTTTGGTTTAGGATGGCAAGGGCAAACTGGCAGGTCTCTTTGCTTATGTTATCCCATTGAGTTTGGTAAAAATGGGCTGGAAACCCATCAGGACCTGGTGATCCAAGCAGGTTCATCTGGAATATAGCCTCTTTAACTTCTTGCTCTGTGAACTTGGCTAGCAACTGGGTGTTCATGTTGTTTGTAACTGTTGGATTCATCCCTTGGAGGCATTCCTGGTATTCAGATGGACCTGAGGAGGAGAAAATGTTAGTGAAATACTCATGAAAAACCGATGTTATCTCCTTCTTGCCTTCAATTATCTGCCCATTTTGGTCTAGAATCTGTGTAATGGAGTTTTTCTTTCTTCTTTGATCGGCTTGATGGTGATAGAATTGAGTATTTCTATCACCATGCTTTAACCAATGTTGTTTAGCCCTCTGTTTCCATTTTTGTTCCTCTTCATTTAGAGCTTGTTCCACTTCTTCCTGCAGCTGTTTGATTGTTGGGCCATGGTTGCCTATGTCATCATCTTGTAGGTCAGCAATTCTCTTCATCTTCTGCCTGAGTGAGCCTTGCTCTTCTTTCCTTCGGGTTGAATTCCAATGCTTCAGTGCTTTGGAGCAGTTGGCCAGTTTGCCACTGATTATTGAACTAGCACCATTGCCCCCTGTTGCCTTTGACCATGCAGCTTGAATAATACCAGTGCATTCTGTCTTCAAGGTCCAGGCAGCTTCAAACCTGAATCTTGAGAAGCTCCTGCCAGTTTCCAATGACATGCTGACTAATGATACTAATAGAGGGGAGTGATCTGATTTTATTGCAGGGAGTACCATACATGTTGCATTATGAAACCTTATATTCCATTCTTCATTGGCAAGCCCCCTATCGAGTCTTTCCTCTGTGAATCCCCTTCCACTCCTCTTGTTTGACCATGTAAATTTCAGACCCCTTGTATTAAGTCCAGTTAGATCACAAAATTCAATGGCCTCACGAAAGGCCTTTAACTGCTTGTAGGGTCTGGGTAAAGCACCCATTTTCTCACTTTGACTAGTGATTCACCTATACACATCCATGCTGTAGGGGCTGTTGGTTTCAGAACTTTTAGAAGGGCCCAGCTCTGTGCCCTCTTAGATGTCATTCGATGACCATAAAAGCCAGTTAGCATCCATGGGGTTTCATTAGCATTAGTTTTAACAAAAACACTGATATGCCATCTAGAAAAGTTGAAAAGTTGAACCTCAATATCATCCTTCCATAGCATGGCCAATCCTCCACTACTCCCTTTACTGTCCACAACTAAGCAACTATTAAATTTAATACACCTTTTAACAGTCTCAATCCTAGCCTTGGAACATTTGGTTTCCATAAGAAAGACCAAATTGGGACACTTATCCTTAACCAACTGTTAAGGATCCTAACTGTCCGAGGGTTCCCAAGCCCTGGAGTTCCAGCTTTATGATACTCATCTGAATTGGCAGGGCTGAAAGTCAGCCTCTGCCGTGCCTTTGGTACATCTCCCTTCATGTTGTGTGTCACTTTCCCTCTTTTCCTAGCTGATTCCTTAGTAATTCCCTTTCTTTTAGTTCTGCCCCTAGTCTGGGTGCCAATTGTGTCCAGTTCATTTGTATCCTCTCCTATGTCCAGTAAAGTGTCATGGTCCATCAGACTTATGTCTCGGGCCCTCCTCTTCCATTTCCTAGATTGTTCTTTTAGGGGTACATTGAGGTCAACCTCTTCGAGAATATATTCTTGGTTCCTTACTTCCTCTCTATTTTGTTCACCAGTGCCTTTACCAACCCCTTTTGCTTGCTCAAACCCCTTGTCTGTAATACCCCTCTGGTCATGAGATGTTTGTTCACCCTAATCAAAAGGTAGGTCCTTTAGATCGAGGGTCTGTGGTGAGTTGGCATCTAAGGGTCCCCCTGCACTTAGTCTAGTGATGCTCCATTCCCTAGAAAGAGCCTCTGATAAAGTAATTGGGGCCATACCTGACCTTTCCACTCGTCTGTCCTTCCTGCAGCCAGACTTGACAGGAGCATGGTCTGTCCTTGGAAGAGTGGTTCCTTCCTGTGACTCTGCAACAGCTACAGGCGTGTTAGGTTGCTTTCCTTTGTGGTTGGTCGATGTTTCCACGTCATCATCATCAACCTTTCTTGCTGGGTAGTGGTCTTGGTTAAGGCCATGTACATCCTTGTCAACCGACTTCAGTTTGGTGCCTTCTTTCTGGTTGGTTGCACGAAGCCAGGCACCATATTGAGCTTCATATTTGCCATGCAATGACCTGGTCGCTGCAGGTTCAGGACACCCAGTAGTGCCATGCTTAATTATACCACAACAAAAGCAGAAATTTGGGAGCCTTTCATATTGGAAGGCAACCCAGACCTTGCTCCCATTGAAGGAACTGATAATGCCTCGCATGAGAGGTTGTGTGATATTAATATTAATGTGAACACGCAAATAAGGGCCCCAACCTATCCCTTCCTCATCCACATCCACACTCACTACCTCTCCCACACTACTCCCTATTCTCGAACCAACCTGCCTAGTCATCCCACCCAGTGGGATATTGTGGAGCTGGATCCACATTGTTTCTGAATCAAAGGCTATATCTTTGGGAGCCATCATCCCATCATACTCCTTGAGGCAGACTAAGTTACGATCAAAGGTCCATGGCTTACCTTGTTTGACCTTGTTCATGTCATGAGCATTGCTGAACTCTATTAAGAACAGGTTGTCCCCGACAGTTTTGAAGAGAACCACCCCTCGTGGCTTCCATATTTTCACCATTGTACCCCGGAAGGCCTCTTTGTTTATTTGCTTATCCACCACGATCAATCCCAGGAGGCACATTCTGCCTCTTTTTGAAATCATTTCCTCTGCTGTGAACTCAACTTGTATCCCCACCTGCTCAGCCTCAGTAAGTCGAAGCTTGCCCCATTGTTCAAGGAGTGCTGAAGTGATCTCCTTCCCTCTCAATCTGAGCACCTTCCCTCTCAATCTGAGCAAAACACAGACTAGAGGACAATCTTACCTTGAGTAAGACAACACTTAATTCTCAACTCAGGTTAGAGAGAAGCTAGAGTTTCTCTCACTAAGTTAGAAGAGCTATATCTTATATTGATATGCTCTTGAAGCGGATGAAATTATATTGAGATTTTTATTAGATTAATAGTTACAAAGAGTTTGGGTATGCAAGATTAACTGCATATTTATATGGATCAGTAAATATGAAATACATGAAGCATATAGTCCCAAAGTATTTATTCTATCAAGTGTCAAAGATCCTTATACGATCTAAAAGCAATCCAAACGCATGTGGAACAAACTGTTTGAGAATAATCCAGTTTTTCAAACATTTTTAGAATCTGGATTAGCTTTTATTGCAGCATATGTAGATAATTTAAATGTCATTGAGACTCCCCAAAAACTCATGAAAACTGTACATATTTGAAAAATAAATGAGAAACCTTTTCAGTTTCAAGGGAGGTATGAATGAAATTATTGGTCTTGAAATACAATTTCTTAAATGCAATTAGTATTTTAGTTCATCTTACAATTTTGTAAGAAATGTGCATGATTAAAAAAGAAATAGAAGGGAACACAAAAAACATCTACCAGAAGATAGAAACACAATGTAAATATTTGTGAAATATTATTTTATTATCTAAAAAAAATAACAGAAATTTGAGGCTCTTTGCCTCATTTTTTAAATGATTTTGCTCTTTATAAATTTGTATGTTATCCTTGTCTAAAAGAGTATGCAATCAAAAATTTTAAATCCTTATTCTCTTGCTTTATTACTCCTGCCTTCATGTTGGACTCATGAAGAAGTCATTGAAGGATAGAAATTTTCTTGTTGAGTTTATCAACCTCAAGAGCTCTAGATTATAGTCGCCAAGAAAATGCAACAATACCTGATGAGTATTGGGTACCGAGACTCACAAGCTAGTAGATAGTGATTGAGCTGAAATATTGCATATTCTATATATTTAAAACCAATGTATTTTAAATGTTTCGCGACATTATTATTGGTTTTAGATGGAAAAATGGTCAATAAGCATAAATACGAGTTGTGATTTTTAATTGATTAATATCATGTTTATGCTTAATTTTATAATTATGATTTAATTGGACAATATTTCCTCACTTATATAACATATTTTTAATAATTTTTTTTCCTTTAAATTTTATTTCTGAGTGTGATTTTTTTTATCTTTTTATTTTCAGTTTAAATAAAATTCACATGAGATTCGGCTTTACTTAAAAAACCGAGATTCGACTTTAAAATTCAGTTTGAAGGAAAGCCGAGAATAAAGGGAACATGTTTACTTAAAAAACCGGAGTGGAGGCACATTCTGGTTTTACGGAAAAAGGAACTTGAAAGCAAAAGTCTGAAACGGAGAGTGGGGGACAGAAAGAGAGCTTCAGCGCATTTCTTTTTCTCCTGACAGCGGGACAGAGCACTCTTCGACTTCTGAGTGGAGTGTCTTACGGAGAGTGGAGCCAAAGAAAAAGGAAACACACACTAGTGGAACGAAAAGCTGGAAGGAGAAAAGAAAGAGAAGTTTATGGAAAGCCAGGAAGAAAGCACTGGGGCTTTCGTGGGGGGAATGATTTTTTGACGTAAAGCTGAGAGTGACTTTCCGGTTGTGAGAGCTTTAAGGAGGATAAAAATAGAAGCAAAAGGAACATAGAAAAACACTTGATCTGGGGTCTTCCTCTAGCTTTGGACGGACTCAGACGGAGAGAGATATTTTTTCGGAAAGTAGGGAAGAACACTTCGTCTGGGAGCACTCTTCGTCTGGCCTTTCTCTGACTTGGGTGGGAGAGGAGCTACTGGTGTTTGACTGAAAAATAGAAGGGAGAGCTAGTGAGTGGAGGTCCCCGTTCAGTTTACGTTGGAGCTTTACGGAGAGTGAAAGAGCTACGGACGGCAGAGGGAGCTTCTGACGTTTACGGAGGATCAAACGAAGAACGAAGTTGAGTTTGAGGAAACTTGCTCTGTTTTAGTGGGAGAAAATAGAGGACTGAATTTTCCTCGGAAAGTGAGTAACCTTTCTTTTGGATATATTCTGCAGTGTATTTGTTTCCATTTGGCAGGTTGAACTTTGAGTTTAGTTTGGAGAGCAAAGAAGTAGAGCAAGAATGGGCAGCACGTACACGGAGAGAGGAATTCACATTTTGATGTTGGGCTGAGGGAGTTTACATTTGGGGTGTTTACCTTTTCGTTTGTACTGACTGGGAGAGATTGAAACGGAAGCTTGGAGAAGAGCTGGCAGACGGAGCGTACAGGAGAGCAGAAGGCTCGGCTGTAGATCAAACAAAGAAAAAAAAAAGGAAAACACTGAAGCAGAAATGGAGAGAAACCTTTTGACGGACTGAGGAAAGCAGCTCGTGTTCTTTTACGTTGAAGCTGAATTTCGGTGAAGCTCTGGTTCTTTTACAGGAGAGGAGATTGAACGAAAAGAAAGAAAGACAGAAAGCTCTCCCGTTCTGGTCTTGGACGTGGGAAGAAGAATTTATGGAAGTTTACGGACTGACTGAAGAAGGAATGTAAACGACGAATGGGTTCAATTTTTCATCTGGGATTGTTGTTTTTCATCTGGGCAATTTGATGCTGGACGAACGGAGCTTTGGTAGATGCCAAACGGAGCTCTAGTCTTTACGGAACGGAGAGGGAGTTTTTTAACTCTTATTTTCTCCTCACTTTTATGTTATTGTGTTATTTTATTGTATTTTATTTTAATATTATCATAAATAATGTTTATTTAATTTTTATAGCACTTGTGATGAATATGGTTGGCTAAATTTTCATACTAAGGTTAGAGGTGAAGTTTTATGATTTAAATATTGTTTTCGGATCGACATAAAATTTATTTTGTGAGCTTGATCGATTGAAGGATTTTATTATAGGAGATTTTGATTATCTATATATTTATCGTGATTTATTGTGATTTCCGAATACAGTGAATGCTTGAGGAATCCCTGTGATATTCAAATAGATTTGTGAATGTTTTAATCATCAATCGTTCATGCTCAATCATTAGTGACTATTTTTCTTGATCTTAAATGCTAAATCTTCCAATTAAATGGAATCATTATTCTAGTTTAATTGAAGTAATTTGATCGGAAATAATATTTTAAATTATTAAATGGATCTTCGAAACCTTAGTCTTTTTCCATATCAATACATTTTATCATTTTGGTTTTATTCGGTTACGTCAAAAAAATCATCATTTCAGTAACCTCATTTTATATTCGATCGCACATCTCTTTTAGTATTTTCTTTTCATTTGTTTGAGTTTATTTTCTTTATCACATAAGTCAATCCCTGTGGATTCGACCATTTAAGGTACTACAATACCTGTATACTTGCAGGTAAAATTGCACTAAATTTTTGGTTCATTAATTTGAATCAAAGTTTAGGTGCAACAGATAGCATCATCATCTCACTTATCAGCTAGATCATTTTTCGTGTTGCATTATAGCACCTATGGTAGATACAGAAACAACTTGTGATTGAGGTAAAGAATATCTCATATATTGATCACGAGAAGATTACTGGGCCATTGCAAAAGAAATATAAGAGTAAGAATGCAGAAAGAAATTGTAAAGTAAGAATATAGACTGATTACAAAATGTAAAGAAGATGGGATGCGAATGAAAATAACCTGAATACTCATTATAGAGAGAAAATTATGAAAGCAAGACAAAATTACGTACCTTGATACAAGATTCGCTAAACACAGATAGCTTGCCATTATTTCTAGGCCTCTGAAATTAAATGCAGCTTGTCCCTACTCTCTAAGACGTTGGACTTCTTCAAATATTTGCCACTGTTGATCTTGTATTGGAGATCTCTCTCTTTCCAGATCCTCTATACATGGCTGAAGATCGTGGACATACCATTCTGCAAATTGTTTTGGCTCTTTATACTCCTGCTTTAGCTTCTTGTTCTTATGACTCTTCACAAAGAGCTTCTAACACAACTTAGACATTTGATTATTGAGTTGGTCGAACTCATTCATTCTCACTAATAACCTCTAAGACATGGTCATAACAGAGGCAACATATTAAGCATTGAGAAATTTTGATTTTGCAACGACATCAAAATTGGTCCTTCCAGAAAAATGCATTTTTACTTCTATCATAACATTAACAACCTTAGGAGAATAAATGGGAGGCTGAGGTACAAATGGTTCCTAATACAAATATGGAACATTGACGTAAGGAAACTGTCTAACCATAATATTGTTATGGATAAAGAAAGGCAAAATCAAGAAACAATATGAGGATTTCTTATCTCATGAATATCCTTCTCTTGTCAATATTTAAAGAGTTGGTACACAATATTGAGATACATCAACGCAAGGACCTTTCACTATAAAGATATTGAAACTCTACATACATTTGAGGGGGAGAAAATAATCACACAGATTATACTCTTTTTCCTTCGTTAAGCTTTTATCTCACTGCGTGTTCCTTGGCAGGGTTTGTTGTGCAAGTGACTTGATTGGCACAACAAATTACTATCATGGAATTCTTGTAAAATGGTGTCTTGAGGATCATTGGTGATATACAAGAAAGGAAAGAGTAGTGAATGATATTGTACTCTTGAAGAGGCAAGTATATTGGAATATATCAATATTCATACTTCTCTTTTGCAATCTTTTAATTATTTGCTACTTATCTTTAGTTTTATAACAATATATATATATATATATATATATGATATTTTATTAACTAGGTCCCTAAGTATTGTCGAGGCACAGTTACAGAGCCATAAAAAATATTGTCATTAGTTTGCTAGTCAAGTTTTCATCTAATAATGGTCCAACATAATAAATTAATGGGACGTCTTCGTATCTCTCCTACTATTATGAAAATCCCTTTCGGCATTTTAACAGTGAATTTTGTTTGAGGTTGTTAATTACGTCTTTTATCCCTGTTAGGCGTGGATTGCTTCTTTGTCTTGCAGAGTTGGTTTGCCGTCATTTTCTCTTTCATAATTTTTATCCTAATATTAAACAACTATGGGCATGTGAACAGTATGAATAATAATATGTGTTTATGGAAAAATTATTTTTTTGTCTTTGAAGTTTGTGTTTGTGGAGAATTACCTCTTTGTCCTAACGTGTTTGATGGGTAAAATTACCTCTTTTCCTTAATGTTTGTGTTTGATGGGCTACATTTTTGTCCGTGAGATTAAGTATTTTTTGTTTAGCAGGCAAAATTATCAAGGTTTTCATTTAAATGATTACTGCCTCAGTTTTTATCATCTTTTGGTTTTTTTTGTTGGTATATTTTGTCTTAATTAAATTGTTTTGTCTCTTATATAAAACTACATTTTTACCGTGAGATTTCTTTTGGTCATCCCATTGTGCTATAAGACGCTTGGAGGATTAGGCTCATGTATGATTATTCTTAGGAAAAATACCATACTGTATGAGTTATTTAAAAATAAGACCATATGATAATTTTTATGTCCATGAAAATATACAAAAGCTTGGTCCAATCATAATGGTTTGCTTTAAAAATATATATATAAGGGTTAACGTACTAAAGAATTCCATATAATTTTCTATTTTTATTCCTTTCTATTTTACACTGTCATTAGTTTAGTTCAAACATTCAACTTTCAAAATATCTTTATATATACAAACAATGTAAACATAGGTATGAGTCTTTACACTAAGATAAATACTTCAGCAAAAAAATGATTACACAAAAGTAAATCTAGAAACTGGCCAGGCTTGATATGGTACATCAGATTGTAAAGTTATTTTTATTGTAAAATAGATCTAACAGATCACATGAAGTCACGTTATTTTGTAGATTTACTTTTTCGTAATCTTTTTATGTCTATATCAGTTCTCTTGCACTTAAAGAAAACTATACATGAGTTGAATAGATCAATTTTATGAACAAAACAAATTTCATCTCTGTAATACAAGTTAACCATCTTCTTGATAGTTTAATCATGTGTGAAACACATATGTGCCCGCAATTAAGAAGCTAACAAATACTAAACTTTACGATGGTTGTGTATACGTTTCTTGACTTAACTTGTTAGAAACTAAGTTTGATTTACATATATATATACTTCGTTTGCTACATATGCTATTACCGATTTGATAATGATTTTTTATAATTAACAAAATTTTAAAATACTTTCACATTATTTAGTTTATTATCATATTAATAGTTACGATTTTTCCTTGATGATTCTCAATCTCAATGAATAGTTCTAATTAATATGTATTGTAAAGATTATATTTTTCCATATAAAAAATGCAGCAATACTTTCACCTAAACATACATGTCTTGCACAGTTCGAACAACACATTGCAAAAAAATTAAGCCCTAGCTCGGGATCACCAAGCAAGGGTAACCCAACTGCCACATCACTCAAAAATTTCAAGCACCGCAAGAAAATAAACCTTACTTAGATCATCGAGTTAGTCTAGTCTGACAGACACACTGCTCGAAAGTTTTGAGCACCGCAAGAAAATAACTCTTGCTCAAGATCACCAAGCAAGACCAGTCCGACCAACACATTGCTCAATAATTCCAAACACTGCAAGAAAATGGTCATTTCTCGAGAGTACCGAGCAAGTTTAGTCTGATGGATACAAAGGCCGGTAATACTGAGCAGCACAAGAATTTAATCCTTGATTGAAACCACCAAGCAATGCAAGTCCGGCTGACACATCGATCTAGAATTGCAAGTATTGTAAGAAAATAATCCTTATTTAGGATTACCAAGCAAGACGAATGTGATCGACATATTGTTCGGTTATGCCATCTTCAACCGGACATAGCCATGCATGGCACCCAGCTCCCTCCTGGGTCTGCCTTTTTGATTGGAGGTATCATATATGCTACTCGATTTCTTTATCGGGCAACATTCAACATTTTCTGGAGAATGTAAGTGAGAAGATCCGTTAGGGTTGATTTTTCATGTCTTATAGGACACGGATTTGCAAATAATTATAAAAAACAGTTAAGAGCGCAACCTTTAGAAATTAAAATTAATTTGACTAACATCTATTAACAGACAATTAGGAATTTTAAAAGTTTGAAATGCATTTCTCAATATCAATTTACTAAATTACTAATCGAAGAATGCAAGTAAATTTATTTAACTTTGCAATAATATTGTAAATTGAATTAAAAAAATTTAACAATTTTTGATTCACGACTAGTTGGATAATAGATTAATTAAATAAAAAAATTAAAAATAATAATAATAAAATGCTAGTAAGATATAATAGGTACAAGAACGTCCCTTTAAACCCATGAGAAAATGGCAGGGATCGACCATGGACAGTTGAGAGATGAAATCAAAGCCATAAAAGATGTCCTTGTTATTTGTACATCATCATGTTAACTCTTTGATAGGTATCATAAAGAGTAAAGATGAAGTCAATTTCTGATCATCGAATAATGTTCCCCATAATAAATTTGCGGGACCCTAAATTTGAAAAAAGATGCAGCTCCTAAATCCTCCTACCTTGACATATTCCCCTCAAGGTCCCATGAAAATCTGAGAAATAAATTATGGAGTGACTCGTACTAAAATCAGAGCCATAAAAAATATTTTCATTAGTTTGGTACCTATTAAATAATTTTTAAGTCCTTCAATTGAAGTCAATTTCTCATCTAATAACGTTCCTAGTAATAACTCCACAGGACCCTCAACACACTTAAATATAGCATGGATAATGGATGCTCTCATGCATTAAAATTTTAAATTGAAATTTTAAAATTTATCTAGTAATTAAAGGCAAAAACATATTTTCATTTTATCAAAAAAATCTATATATTTTCTTATTATCCATGCATATTGTTAACGTCGTTTTTCGCACGCCATTAGCCTGGGCTCCCAGCAGCTCAGGTTTTCCGTCTTGGGCATGTGAACACAAAGAAAACATCTTGAGACAGAGGTCGTGGTGGTGGCCAGGGAGCCTCTGATACCAAAGTCAGTATCGTCTTAGAGCAGAGGGTAAGTAAGTAGAAAATTTAGAGTCCTGAGAAAGTTCCTGATACCTAAGAGTTGCCTTTTATACCTGATCCTTGAAACCAGACACCCATGCATTATGTCAGGGTGAGGTATCCCCTTCGGAGTTCCTTCTACCATGTTCATTTAATGTGGCGTGTGTGGCGCCCCCAAAATCCCCACGTACGAAAAACGGGGAATTCGAGGCGCCCGGATGGTGACATCACGGGTCACCACCCTATCGAAGAGTGCCAAGTGTGTGCAAGCGACAAATGTGCACAAGAAGATACGCAGCGGATAGCAAAGTCAAATACTAAGTACCAGAATTTTTTCTTAAATAAAATACAAACGGTTCAAAGGTACATAATAAAATATTACATGATATAAATATTGTTTTAAAACTAAGTACAAAGCATAACTTCAAATCAGAACTCCGGCGGAGCCGTATCCTCGGGCTCAGCCTCCTCCTCCTCCTCGAACGCTGCATCAAAATCTACGGTACCAAAAATGGTGCCGCAGGTAAGTAAAATCCAAACACCACTAGATAAAAGCATATTAAACTCAAACAACAAGTATGAATGAATGTCAATGCTCCAAAACTCATAAATCATATTTTCCACGCACGCCAAAAACCCATTTGGCTTAAAAACATAACCTTAAAAACCAAGCCTCGCCATTATCCCAGATAATGGCCCAAACCACCATTTTCCCCGAAAATGGATCACAAGACCATCGCCATTTTCCCAGAAAATGGCCCATATCCGAAAACCATGAAAACCAACCAATTATGCATGCACCATGATCTCCCCTAGGGATCATCCGCACACTCTGGCTCTGTGCCACACCGCAGGTAACGTCTACGCGTGTGACACCTACACGAGCGATGCCCAGACTCGCGCCTCCAACTCGCGCGTACCTGGCCAGGCCATCCTCTAGTCCCCGCCACTAAAAGGACCACGGAGTCGACACGACAGCGTTACCGTATCGTGCGATCCGGTCGTCGCCCGCGACAACCCAGGGGATGTCACTCAGTATTATCCACTCCCGAGTGACCAGAGGAGCTCCACCGAGATAATAACCCATCCCGGCTTGGGCTCGTGATACGCACACTCCCAAAAATCATTTACGCCAATAAAACATGATTTTTCCAATAAAATAAAATACAAGTGCATGCATCATGTAAATGCCAATTTCAATGCTCGACAAATAAAATCAACCATAGCACAACAAATCAAGCAACTCCGTCCTCCATCCATCCGACCCCCGAACTCCTCGGACTCAGTCCGGAATCAGCGAACCAACCAAATAATTTATTGAAAGAGTAAAATACATTTAAATCTAAAAGTAGCGTTTGGAAAATACTTACAGCGCTATATAGGATTTTTAGAAGCTTCGGCGCGAAGCGAACGGCGATGCGAAAGCAACGTAACAGTGCAAATGCACTGTTCCCGTGGGTCGCAAAATACCCACTTTTGACCGGGGACAAACCAAGACACCAAATTGATAGGGAATGGTCTAGAGATGTTTATGAAGCTAGTGGAAGTGAGTTTTGGCCGTGGGTGGCGGCGAAAACGCCGGTAGGGGCGGAAAAAGGGCAAATCGGAGTTGAGCTCGTGGGAGCCGCTCCGGTGACCGTTTGAGGCCGGGGATGGGTGGGTTAGGTCGGTAAGGAGTAGGGGAAGAAGTGGTGAAGAGGTGGTGGCCGGAGGTGGAGCGACGGCGGCGGATCGAGCCACAAACCGTGCGGCTTGAGGAGCTTTTTCCGGCCAAACGGCCGGCCGGTTGGGGCTGGGAACGGGAGGGGATGGTCACCGGCCGGAGGGGAGTCGACCGGCAGGGGTGGCGTCGGGCACGACGCCGGCGAACGGCGGGCCTGGGCGGGGCTTGGTTCCGGCGTGGGTGAGGAGAGAGAGAGAAAGAGAGGGACGCGGGGAGAGAGAGAGAAACCGAACGGGAAAAAGAAGAAAAAAAGAAAAAGAAAAAGAAAAAAGAGAAAAAGAAAAAGAAGAGGAAAAGAAAAGATGAAGGAAAATTAATGAGGTCCAGTCCTCACGTCGGAAGTCCAAAAACTGATCAGCCGAAAACGGTAAAAACATAAAACGATTAAAATAAATTAACACTACATCAAATAAATAAATAAACACCAATAAAATATTTTAAACACATCAATAAGCTAAAATAAAATAAATAACTAGTAAAACCAATTATTTAAATTTTTAAAACCAAAAACAAGCCAAAATAAATTAAATCACAATTTAAATCCGACAGTCTAAAAAATCCATTTAAAACTCGATAATTTAAAATAAAAGCACCATAAAATATTTAATTAAATTAAAATATTCCTTCAGTGAAAATACACATAAAAGCGGGTCATCACAGCGTGGCCCTCTGGGGGTGCATTTCGTGGCTCTTTATCTTGTTCTGCCAGGGGATGCACACCGTCATACTCTTCCTTCCCCTCCTGCCAGAGGATCAAGGGCTCCCTGCAATTCGCACCCATCTGTCTGTTCAAGGTTATTTTGGATTCAGTTCCATTGAGGTAGTGTGCTCCTCCCTCTGTACTAGGGAGGACTTCTCGTGCTTCCAAGGTTGTACACCACTTCTGCTCCAAGGCTTGGAATCCTTTAACTGGGTTGGGAACCCTTTAATTGGGTTAGTGGGTTGTTCGGTCGGCTTGGGCCCCTCATGGTATTAGGCTCGTACTCTAGGGTTTTGGCCGGGTTAAAAATCCCCAAATAGTTACCCCGTCAATTCTTATCAGGTTGGTCCACTAGGAATTTCTTCTATCCTCTCCTTTCATGGCCGTTATCGCCTGGTATCCTTCCCTCCTGAGTGGGATGGCCCTTTTGTCTTTTGGTCCCTCCACGTGTTGATCCCCTGGGCTCCTTTCTGTCATTTGATGCTACATTCAATGCCTTACTTTATGATTTTACTAGTGCGTCCCTTGACGGTTGGGTTCTGATACTTGATGGCTACTACTTTGTCCCTTCCGCATTAATGGTTGTCAAGTGATTTCTTTAACTTCAAGCCATGCCATGCATCTGTAGGATTTGAACCACTACATTTCCCACGTTTAGTTCATGGAAATTGGAAGGCCAACTGCTGCTCCTTTATATAAACTTTGTCCCGCCCTTGCCATTCTCTACTCATTTCATTTGCCCTCTCCTTGTGTCTCTAATCTTTTCTTCATCTCCTTTTTCATTCTTACTTTCAATGGCTTCCAAGAGGTCTAATGAGGTTTCTTTGAGATTCTTAGACCAAGGGAAGGGGCTGTCGATGCTGATGGTTCCACATCTTGCGTTGCCCTCTTCCTCGGCATGTTCTCCTGTGGGCTAAGGTTGCCTTTCTCATGCTCTATCTGCGAAGTTTTGTGTCATCTCAGGCTAGCTCCCCCCCAACTTCATTCGAACGCTTGGTGGATCTTGGTATGCTGTTGTATCCTATGGTGGTGCACACTGTTGAAATCAGACCCAGAGCATACTGACTTGACCTACCATGAATTCCTCCTAACCCACAATGTTAAAAAGGGCATAGGGGATATTTGTAGCTTCAAGATGATAAATGCCCTTGTCACATTGGAGCCACGATCTCAAAAATTAGTGACTAAACTGGTAAGTTCTTCTTTGTGTCTAGTCGGGGGTGAGAATTTCCCATTGGGTAGATTAGTCGTGCTGAGTTCCCTAGTAGGGCCTAGTGGGGCGTCGTTCCTAGTGACAAGGTTGTGTGGCCGACAGCCACTCCCAAGGAGTTACGCCATATAGCCATTGTTAAGAAGTGGTGGAAAAGTACTCCCTTGCTGCTAACTTGGAGGCTCTCTTGGGGGAGGAGAACATCGCGGTGCATCTTCCCCTTATCAGTCACACCATTTATGCTAGTTGCGGCATTTCCACTAGGCCGCTAGTGGCCTCACCAAGGAAGCATTCCCCGAGCCTTCCCCTCGAAGGTAAAGGGAAGAAACCTTGCGTAGAGAAAGCCAAGGCCAACAACGACCTTGAGCCTCCTTCACGGCCCCCTCTGACTCAATTGTTGAAGGCAGTCAACGTTTAGTGGCCAAGGTTTACAACTCCTGCCCAGAGTCCAATCAGTCAAATGTCTCCCGTGGGTCCTATGTGTAGGCCGGTGGAGGAGAACCTTGCCCACCCTAGCATGTAGACTGCTCCTTCACCAGCCATTGCTTTAGTCATCATGCCTATGTTGGCCATCAAACCAGAGGTACCCGTTGTTCTTGTGGGGCTGCGTGATTTGTCTTGGAGGGAAAACATGGTTCAAATGAAATTCTAGGGAGTCCTCCTGGATCCGGCCCCTCATCGGACAGCTTTGGTCGACCTGCTTCTTGAGGCTGATAGGGACATGGCCCCTTCTTCCACTTCCACTGTTCATTCTACGGTCGGGGACCAAGTTCCCGAGGATGCATCTAGGGATTTCGTAGGGGAGCTTAGCTCTTCTGAGAACAATACGCCTTCGTACAAGCCTCCTCACGACGAAGCTCTTGTAGGCAGTGTCACACCCACTACTACTGCTATTGACCATCCAGTGGTGTTTGACGTGGAATCGGTTGAGAAGGCTCCTTAAAAGGAAACCCCTACAGCCATCCTGCAAGCTGTGAAGGAGGTTACAACGCTGTTGTGAGGTTCAAGGAGAGCAGCCCGAGTGCTTCTAGTGAGGAGAAGGATCGCTTTTTTTCCTAGGAGGACCAAACACTTGTGACAGGGGGCCCTTCCCATCCTTCAGCTGGTGGATTGGTCAAGGAGGTCACTCGTGAAGTTGAGAGTGCAGGGGTGGCCCAACGGTCTCCTTTAGTAGATAACCCGGTGGAAGTTATCTCTACATCCACCTATCTCGAAGCTGGGGGAGCTCGGGTGGAGGCCTTGGAGTGGGTGGCTGGATACCTATGGGCCTTCTTATCTAAGATTCTTGTCTCTTTGACTCACTTTTCCCTCTCATTTGCTTGTTTTTCCCCTTTTTGACCCTTCTGGCATTTACCATGGTGGGTTGCAGGGAGCAAACATACTAGCTGACTTCATCATGAACGACCAGGAGAATGCCGAGGCAAAGAATTAGGAGGTTCATTCCATGGTGAAGATGGCTCTCCACTGCGCGAGGCCATCTCAGACCAGGAGTGGCTGACAAGTTGACTACTTCAGTGGCAATGTTGGAGAAGTCACTAGGTCTGCTTTAGGTGGAGAATGAGGAATTGAGGGGCTGTCGGGACTCTGATGCCTAGCGACTCAAGCTGCTGGAGGGGGAGTGTTCGTCCCTTTCAGTTGCCTTGAAGGGTCAAGAGGACTCACCGTCATCAGCTCAGGTCGCGATCGATCTGGAGAAGATGAGGGCAGAGGGGCCATTGAAAGAGTTGGGGGTGGCCCAATAAAGGGTAGCTTCCCAGGAAGTGGTTATCGAGGACCTATGGAGTGACCTATCCTAGGCGCAGGAGGTCACTTCTTGCGTAAGCGGTAGTTGGGAAAGGTCGTCTTTGTCAGCGACCAAGCTTGCATGTATGGATACCTCGAAGACCTTAAGAAAATGTGGGATTATGCCATTTTGAACCCTTAAGCGAGTTCGCAAGTGCTTGAGGTACATTTGAGAGCCCTTAATCTTTGCAAACTCGAGCCCAACCTTGATGCCTTCAAGCACAGCGACGAGCTTGGTCGAGAGATGATTCCGGATGCCTTCCCTACTGAAGACGACGTCCCTGTGCCCAATCCTGAGGGTGTTGGGGTGGCCAATCCTGCGAGCGCTAGGGTGGCCCTCGATGCTCCTGAGGTCAACCCCGTCGGGCCTGCAGTGGACCTCGACGCTCTTGAGGTGGGCTTTATCAAGTCTGAGGAGGATCTCAAAGGCCCCCTTGCCTAACTTCGCATTTCCTTAATTGTCATCTTGATGTGATGTAATTCTTGTTTCAGTCTTCTCCATTGTATCGACTCTAGTTATTAATAAACAAGTATATTTCTTCATTGCTTAGCCATGTGCTCTTCCTTGCCGTTGATTTGATGGAACTCTCGACTCACCTCTGTCTTCGCATCGTTACTCCGACCACAATGGTATGAGATTCCGACTTCTTGGAAAGAGTGGCTAATGCCTTGCATAAATTCCTATATTTTATCACTTCTTAATTTTAAACTTTAGTCTAATTTTATTTATTTGTATTGATTTTAGACTTTATTGTTGTCATTAAATTTTATTTCAGATTTGAAGAAAAGGAAGATCCAAATTCGATTTGGCTTTCGAAGATTTTTGAACGTTGGAACAGCTTTCTTTTTTTTGCAAATGGTAGAGAAGATTTGAATTGATATTTTGGGGACACGCAAGAGACGCAACACAGTCTTTTGAATTTATGAAAGATGTCACATGCGAAAATCAAGGGCCTTTCTTTCGGTTTGACTTGGCACGAAATGAACACAGCAGTAGATAGAAGTTTTGAGCGAAATGAAACACAGGCCTTCCCTTGGATGTGAAACAGATGCAGCTGAAGGAATCAACATGCACATGGGACCAAAAGTAACGAAGCATATTTCATTCCTTCCATTTTGAGCAGGACCCATCAGTTAGTTTTGATTTTCTTTTGGTTGGCA
Organism: Carya cathayensis; assembly: GCA_011037825.1. NCBI lineage: Eukaryota > Viridiplantae > Streptophyta > Magnoliopsida > Fagales > Juglandaceae > Carya > Carya cathayensis. The sequence continues at coordinate 123,477 of QGSO01000837.1, forward strand.
CGAATGTATGTAGAAGGGACATAAGTTTTAGGGTTTTTTTTTTCTGCTGGATTCTTGGACACACATAAAGGAGACGGCACAATTGGATTTTTCTTCACAATTTGAAAAAGGAAGCTACAATTTGGAGGACAACTCGATGGACTATAGGGAGTATTTTTTCAATGTTCATTTTCTTCCATTTCTCTTAGAAAATTATGGTAAATTCGTTAATATTAAATTTAATTTTTAGCATGAACTAAATTTTCTTTATTATAGGAAAATGATATAATCTAATCTCAAACTTTGCTTGTTTTTCTATGCTAATTTGAAGTAATTATCTTCTATGTTTGTCTGATTTATTTGGAGCTTATTGCTTCTAATTAACTGGTCATTAATTAGATGATTTTAATATTGTGATTTGCTATCGAAAGAGAGAATTATAAGATACAATTTGGATATTTTAGCATAGGTAACTATAGAGATTGAAAGACTTATATGAACCTATGTAGTCTTAAAATCGTTAGTCTTAATGCTTTCTTACTTTATTAATTTACATACTCTTGTGTAAAATGATGAACAAAAATATTTCCAATTGACAATTGAAAGAGGCTTTTGGATGAGTTTATTGCTAACAAATAGAGAGAATGAAATTTAATTAGTTAGATAAGAAAAACATAGTGAGGGATTAGGTGAAATTGATTTCCTATAAGTTCTTCTTCTCATAAATTTGATCTTCGAACAACAACTTTATTTTCTTTTGAATACTTTATTTGAATTAGTTTTATTTCAAATTGTAATCACAAAAAACCTTAATGACTTTTCTAAATAAATTCGAGATTAGTATAATTTTAGTACTTGTCAAAAGTGAGTTACCAATTTTTGAGAACGATACTCTTCTCATTATTTTATTATAAAACTACGATACTGTCTACTTGTAGTTTTGCACCAATCAAGTTTTTGGCGCCATTGCTGGGGATTGATTTCTTCTTATTTTTGCCAATATCAATACAAAGCAATCTTGGTTTTAATTTAGAATTTTAATTTACTTTATTTTTACTTTTAATTTTTTTGTTCTACAGGTCTATTTTTGACGTTGGATGCGTCATGTTAGATATCTTGACATTACTCTTTTTGATCCAAACATTGAAAGAAATCTTAAATCACAAAGAAAAAAATAAACCACTAGACATGGCTGATGAACAACATGATGCACAACCACGCAGCTTAAAGGATTGTGTACAGCTAGTTGTGAATGACAACTGTTCGGGTATAAGACGTCAAACCATTAATGCCAACAATTTTGAACTCAAATCAGTCTTAATCAACATGATGCAACAAGCCCAATTTAGTAGATCACCACTAAATGATCCCAATATTCATTTTGCAATATTTTTGGAGATTTACAACACTATAAAGATTAATGGTGTTACTGAAAACACCATTAGACTTAGTGTTCACTGATCATGTAGCAATTCATTACTTTTTTGGTAAGAAGGATGCTAAGACTAGGCTGATTCGTTGGATCATGCTTCTTCAGTTGCTGATCATTCGGCTAGAGCCAGAGGAAGTAAGACCAAATTCAGTGATCCAAGAAGCATTCCCTGATGAGTAGTTCTTTGCATGTGAGATCAAGCTTTCTTGGTATGCTGATATTGTAAACTACCTAGCTTGTAAAGTACTGCCACCAAATATCACTTTCCACCAACACAAGAAGTTTTTACATGATGTGAAATACTATCTTTGGGATGAGCCTTTGCTGTTCAAAAGATATCTTGATCAAATCATCCGAAGATGTGTACCAGAAGAGGAGATACAAGTCATTCTCCATCATTACCATTCATTATCATATGGAGGACATTTTGGAGCAACACAAACAGTAGCTAAGGTATTTCAAAGTGGTTTCTTTTGGCCTTCTATTTTTTGTGATAGTTATACTTTGGTGATGACTTGTGATCAGTGCCAATGTATGGGAAATACTTTTCGATGTGTCAGGAGCTACCATTGAAAAATATCTTAGAAGTTGAGTTATTTGATGTTTAGGGAATCAATTTTATGCTTCCTTTTCCACCTTCTCTTGCCTTTGTTTATATCTTGTTAATAGTGGATTATGTGTCAAAATGGGTGGAAGCAATTGCTACAACAACAAACCATGCAAAGGTAGTGCTCAAATTTCTGTATAATAATATATTTACAAGATTTGGCATTCCACGAGGTATTATTAGTGATTAAGGGACCCACTTTTACAACAAGTTGTTTGACAACCTTCTTTCTAAATATGGTGTGAAGCACAAGATAGCACTTGGCTACCATCCTCAAACTAATGGCCAAGCTAAAATTTCAAATCGAAAAATCAAGAACATCCTTGAGAAGACGGTTAACACCAATAGGAAGGATTGAGCAAAGAAGCTTGATGATGCTTTGTGGGCATACCGTACAGCTTTTAAAACACCTATCGGAACATCTCCTTACCAATTAGTGTTTAGAAAAGGTATGTCATCTCCCTGTTGAGTCGGAGCATAAAGCTTATAAGGTTGTAAAGAAGTTTAATTTTGATTTGAAGGCATTAGGGGAAATGCAACTTCTTCAAATGAATGAGATGGATGAGTTCTAGAACGATATTTATGAAAATGCGAATATATACAAAGAACGAACGAAGAAGTGGCATGATAAACAGATTCTTAGGTGTGAGTTTGCACACTAGGAGAACAAGTTTTACTCTTCATTTCACAACTCAAACTCTTCCTCGGCAAGTTAAAATCAAGATGGACTGGTCCTTATACAATTGACAATGTTTCCTCTTTTGGAGCAATAGACTTGAAGGACAAGATATGGAATATATTCAGAGTTAACGATCAAAGATTGAAACACTATTATGTGGAACAAGTGGAGAGGAACTGTGCACTTAATCCCCTTAGAGACCCTAATTGATGAAGATTGAAAAGCCTGGCTATAGACTTTAAAACAAGCACTTATGAGAGGTAGCCCATAGAACTTTCTTTTATTATTTTATTTTTATTTTGAATAATTTGGATTTTCATGCAGGTTTATTTAGCAAGAATAAAGAGCTGGAAATAGCATACTATGGCTGATTCACCTTGAAACTAGGGAAGTTCGTTTCATTTCTTCAATCTTTCTCACTTTTGAATTACAATGAGAACGTTGTTTAGTTTAAGTTTGGGAGTATAAACTCCTATAGTCATTTTGTCTTCTTGATTGCTGGTTATTTTATTTTACTCGTGATTTTATAAGTCTTGAGTTTTTGAATTTTCTTACCAAGCATGAATTTCAGTATGATTGAATTCTCTCTGACTCTAAAATTTGTGATTGAGGATAAGACTGAGAAAAATAATTTGTGATTGAGGATAGCGAGAATGTTTGAGAACCACTTGTAAGAGAATCATTGACCTGCAAAGACTCATCCATTGGATTAGTACAAATACCACACAGGGTAGATCCGAATTGTGTAATGTGTCGGGAATGAGGCATAGGGGAAGATGGTAGCATGTCTGGAGGGGGAAGACTGGGTTCCATAAAATTTGAGAATTGGAGGGAGGATAGGGGTTGAGCCTGAGAGGTAGTGAGAAAGGGAAAGTGAGTCTCATCAAATTGGGCATGGCGGGTGATATATAGCCTAGAAGTGGTAGGATCAAGGCAACGGAACCCTTGGTAAGAGGAGCTGTAACCCAAAAAAATGCAAGGAATGCTACGGGGAGAAAATTTGTTAGGCATATAATCACGTAAACAAGGATAAACATGACAACCAAGTGGATGAAAATTTTCATAATTTGGAGAGGAACCATATAGAAGCTCAAAAGGGGACTTACCTCTAAGAAGTGGTGTGGGCAATCGATTGATGATATAAGCTACAGTGCTAAAGGCATCAACCCAGAAGCGAGGGGAAGTGTGGGAATGGAAAAGAAGGGCCAAGCCGGTCTCAGTCACATGACGGTGTTTTCTTTCTGAGTGATCGTTTTGGGCGGGAGTATATGGACAAGAGAGTTGATGATGAATACTAGAGGTACGAAGATGGGCTTTAAAGCAGTTGCTAGTAAATTCTGCACCACCGTCACTTTGAAAAAATTTTATATGAGCAGAATGTTGATTTTCCACAAATTTTTGGAAATGAATGAAAGTATCATAGAAGTCAGATTTCAATTTCAATGGATAAAGCCAAGTGAAACGAGAATAATCATCAATGAATAAAACATAGTAGACAAATCCCAAATTTGATTTGACTGGGGAAGGACACCAGATATCGCAATAAGATCTAAAACACTAGAAGATCTATGTTCATTCGCAAGTTGACATGTATTTCATAATTTAGGAGATGGCAATAAAGAGGTAAGATAAAGCTGTCCTTTTTTATTTAAAAAAGAGATAACAAAATGATTCACATGTCCAAGGCAAGAATGCCATAAATCATACGAAGCATGAATAGATCTATTTTTAAGGACAAAAATAAAAGCGGAATTTTCGCACTCTAGCACATATAAGCCTCCATCTTTTTTACCGATTGCCACCACCCTTCCCATTTTGCGATTCTAAATAGTGAAAAAATTATTAGTAAATGTAACGGATAATGAAAAATCATGCGTTAATTTACTAATGGACAAAAGATTTTTAGTTACATGAGGAACAACCAAAACATCTAACATAAGAAGATCTGGGGAAGGGAAAATTTTACCAGTGTGGGTAATGGGTAGGGATGCACCATTCCCTACAATTACACAATCCTTACCTGTGTAAGTAGTGGACTGGTCCAAAGTGGAGAGGGCTGGAGTCATATGGGCTGAAGTTGCTGTGTCCAAGACCAATCGGAGGCTTCATTGCCAGACACGGAGCAGGAAGTGTTGAAAGCTTCTGCAAGGTGCGTCGAGGGATCATGTTGGGGCCGATCATAGTGTTGCCTGCATCGATTAGCATAGTGGTCGTCCAAGCGGCAAATATGGCACTGTAGTGGTCGGCGACCTTGAGTGGGTTGGGCACGGCCCTATCCGTGACTAAAGGACTCGTGGCTGGAGCCATTCTAGCGGCCATGTCTAGAATGAGAAGAGCCACCCCCATGTTGAGAGGAGCCACGGCTAGCAGTGAACATTGCAACTGAAGGCATCAGACTCTCAAGAGACTTTTGAAAAAGTTCAGCTCTCAACTGTGGACACAAGATCCAAGAAGCAGGGGAAAGGGATCTGTGCCATTTGGGTAGTAGAAAAACTAGAGAAATCGGGTCCTAGACCACGAAGAAACCAATGGACTTTGTCGGTTCCATCAACAGGGCGACCGATGGCATGAAGTTGATCACATAAGGCTTTGAAAGCATGGGTGTAGGCAATGACTGGATGGGTGCCCCGCTTCATCATTGGAGGTCATCTTTGAGGCATATTTCTCAGGCTTTAGAGCGGTGGCTGAAGGTGTTTTCAAGAGTAGTCCAGACCACACGGGATGTGGAGAGGCCGACGGCTTCAGCCATGGCTTCCTCTGTGAGAGAGGAGAGGAGAAGACTCAGTAGGCACTGATTAGTGGCTTTCCATGCCAGGTGTTTGGTATTTGGTGTCTGAGAGGTGGGAGGATCAAATGGAGACGGCGGCACAAGAGTACCGTCCACATGACCCAGCAGACCTTAGCTCTCGAGAAGGGGAAGAAGTTCACTCTTCCATAAAAGGTAGTCGGGGGAGGAGAGTTTGATGATAACCATGTGAATCATGGTGTTGAAGGGAAGGAGGGTGGGAGAAGAATCAAAGGCCATTGGGGATCGTGGGATGCTAATCCAAGTATGCTCTTGATACCATGAGAATGTTTGAGAACCACCACTCATTTTAGTGGTGAGAGTCTTTCATATATATAATCATTTACAAATTGTATAACGGCGTGATTACATATAAAGATTGATTATAAACTAAATGGAAAGAATTAGCTAAACAAACTCCTATAATTGAGGGTCAATGGATGCACATATGAAAGGCCTTAGATTAAGGCAGAGGATCCTCAATAGATAGGACTAAGAAGATTTTTTGAAAATTGCTTTTGTGTTAGGCTAAGTTTTGTGGGTACTTTGATTTAAATCTTTGTCCTTGAATATAATTGTGCACATAGTCATTTTTTTTTTATTCCATTTTGCTGACGAAGAGAATGAGTAGAATTTACTTGGTCTAGGAAGTTCAATCTTGCTTTACTCTAGAATCCGTTGATGGATCCTTGAGGCGAAATCCTAGTTGATACCAAATATTAGAGAAATGATCTAGGCATTTTTTTGTCATAACCAAAATGCTTTCCCAGCCATCCTAGTTATCATGTCATCATTGCATGGTGTATTTCCATAGTCAACCCCATTGAGTCTTATTTAACATAAGCTTTTATTTATTCTTTTACCTACATTAACCATTCCCGTTCTAAGTTTGAAAAACCATGAATTTACCTTTTATAGTTTGAGAAAATACTCTGGTGGATATCTACATTTAAAGAGAAAGTTAGTTCAAAGGAAATTATGCTTTGTTTGATCAAAATATTTTTGCTAGGTTTGTCTTTTGAGCAGAGGTGATTTATCCATCATGGAAGGAAGCATAAAATAGAGAAAACTCAATAAGTGGAGTGCAGATTACTTCAGATTTTGTTAAAGGTGTACTTGGTATTATTTCATTGATTACAGCAATAATAATATCACCAGTATGAGCATATAGTCAAGAAAGAGTTATGGTTTGAATCATGTAGATATCTCTTTTATTGTTCTTTCCACCAAGTATTTTCTCAGTTTGCTTTAATTTTTTGTTATCCATTTCTTTCTTAACCCTCACCTTGTGGGCTACCATTACAACCTGATTAAAGACCTTTTGATCTCTAATATGGGTGTTGACTACATTAGTGGAAAGGATTTCTGAAAATCAAACTTATGGGGTTAAGTTTTGAGAGAATTCCTCTGGTTTCAGTTGTTCTACTTTTATCTGAGTTTGCAGATGGTTTGGAGTTAAATTGATTATATCACACACACTCAAGATCTTAGCTTTAGGTTGAAGTAATCTCTTAACTCTTGCTTGACAAATTGCTAAATTTTTTTTATTGATTTTCCAACTATCCTTGATATTAAACGAGTAAGATACTAGTGATGAAATCTAAATTTAGATCATGGCTTTGTGAGTGATGAGATTTTTCTATGGGGTTATTTTATTTTATTTGGATTTGAGGACAAACAAAGTTTTAAGTTTGGATGTGTTTGATGCCTTGCATAATTTTTTATATCTTATCCCTTCTTAACTTTAAACTTTAGTCTAATTTTACTTATTTTTGTTGATTTTAGGCTTTATTGTTGTCATTAAATTTTTATTTCATATTTGAAGATAATGAAGATCCAAATTCGATTTGGCTTTAGAAGATTTTTAACGTTGGAGCAGCTTACTTCTTTTGCAAATAGTAGAGAAGATTTGAATTGAGATTTTACGGGACACGCTGAAGACGCAACACGTTCTTTTGAATTTATGGAAGACGTCACATGCGAAAATCAAGGGCATTTCTTTTGGTTTGACTTGGCATGAAATGCACATAGCAGCAAGCAAAAGTTTTGAGTGGAATGAAACATGGGCCTTCCCTTGGACGTGAAACAGATGCAACTGAAGGAATCAACATGCACGTGAGACCAAAAGAAACGGAGCAGATTTCATTCCTTCCATTTTGAGTGGGACCTAGTAGTTAGTTTTGATGTTCTTTTGGCTGGCATGAATGTACATAGAAGGGACAACAGTTTTGGAGTGTTTTTTTCTATTGGGTTCTTGGACGCATGTAAAGGAGACAACACGATTGGATTTTTCTTCACGGTTTGAAAAAGGGCACTGCGATTTGGAGGACGTGATGAATTGTAAGGAGTATTTTTTCAATGTTCATTTTCTTTCATTTCTTTTAGAAAAATTATGGTGAATATGTTGATGCTGAATTTAATTTTTAGCATGAACTAAATTTTCTTTATTCTAGGAAAACAATGTAATCTAGTTTTAAACTGTGCTTGCTTTTTTATGCTAATTTGAAGTAATTCTCTTCTATATTTGTCTGATTTATATATTCTAATCTTATTGCTTCTAATTGACTAGCCATTAATTAAATGATTTTGATCTTGTGATTTGCTATCAAAAGAGAAAATTATAAGATAAAACTTGGTTATTTCAACAAAGGTAAATATAGAGATCGAAATACTTATATGAACCTATGTAATCTTAAAATCGTTGGTCTTAATGCATTCTTACTTTATTAACTTACATACTCTTGTGTAAAATGATGAACAAGAATATTTCCAATTAACTATCAAAAGAGGCTTTTGGATGAGTTTGGAGAGTTTGCTAATAAACAAAGAGAATTAAATTCATTTAGTTAGATGAAAAAAGCATAAGAGGGATTACGTGAAATCGATTTCCTATAAGTTCTTTTACTCATTAATTTGATCTTCGAACAATAGCTTTCCTTTCCTTTGAATACTTTCTTAAAATTGATTTTATTTCAAATTGCAATTATAAACAACCTTAGTGGCTTTTCTAAATAAAGTCGAGATTAGTATAATTTCGGTACTTGTCAAAATTGAGTTACCAATCTATGAGAACGATACTCTTCTCACACTTTATTATAAAACTACTATACTTTGCACTTGCAATGGTCATTGCACTCATGCCTTTGCCACACGTCAGGTCTCGAGCTATTGGGATTGTCTGCTAGTTGATGCAACACGCATGGGTTCCTACACAATTTGGGTAGTTAAATGTTGATAGTTACTCACGCTCTTTACATCCTTCTTGCATTGATAGTGCTAGGTGGGCTTTGCTCGTCGCGTGGCGTAGCGTGCAAAGTGAGATTCATGTTGTGCGTGCTGTGAGATTCACGTAGTGCTTGCCGCAAGATATGCATAGCATGTTAAGGCTAGACTTGCCTTGATTCTTCAGTGGAGGTCGAGCAACATGTTCAGGCTAAACTTGTTTCGAGCAGCATGTTAAGGCTGGGCCCACCCTAATTCCTTAGTAGAGGTCAAGCTATGCGTATAGGCTAAAATCACCTCATTGACCCTTGCGCTTGGCAAGGGGGGCTCGAGTGACAAGTTAAGGCTGGGCTTGCCCTGATTCTTCTATGGAAATCAAGCAGCATGTTTAGGCTGAACTTGCCTTGTTGACCCTTGCATTTGGCAAGGAAGCCGAACACTTACTAAATGAGATGTTATACCTAAAGTGACATTGGGCAATCGAAAGACTGGACCTGCACTTCGTCATGAGGTAGGCCAGGCCACCTTAAGGCCGGATTGACTCGTTGATCCCCAACGGGAAGGTAAGTAATGGATGTTTGTCCATTCTACAAGAGGCAAACCGGTTAGTGTATATAATTACTGGAACTCGCTATCTTGAACAGCCTTGCTAGGGAGTGAGGAAGATTATGTGCGTTCTATTCGAGGAGATAGTCTTTCAAAAGTTATGTCGGGTAGTCAGAGGACTAACCCATACTCTGCCGAGGGAGGGGTAGGGATGCCTTAGGCCATGCCTTCTCCTGTTGTTCCCACGGGGAGGTAATCTATTAGTCCGCTGAATATCTAATCCGAACTTCGCCATGATGGGGATGGGAAACTTCATTTTCAGATGATAGGTAAGGTGATTGCCTTCAAGTTGTTGAGGGTCGGTCAACCGATTATGGCGTGGTAAGATGAGGGGGCCTTTACGATCAGGAAGTCAACCATGACAGAAGCTGTGTAAAGAGTGCTACCAGCCAAAACAGATAGAGTGATGGTCTCGACTGGCTAAATTGTCTACCCAAAGAAGCCCTTGAGCGGCATTAGAGCTGGTTGGAGTTGGATAGTGTCTATTCCCATGTGAGTGAATGTTTCCCAAAATAGGATGTTTGCCGAGTTACCATTATCGATGAGGATCCTCCTTACAGTGAAGTTGGCAACTAGCATGGAAACCACCAAGGTGTCATCATACGTGTAACAGCCCGCTAAAAATTTGATGGTAGAATTTCTATAGAGTTGAGGAACTTCGTGAAAACTCCGTAAGTTTTCACAAATTGACTAATCGCAAAGGTTTTAGCATGTCAATATAGTCAGTGTTATCACTCGCTATGGTGCCAGAAATGCAATTTTAATTGTTTGAGGTAGTTAGAAGTGTCAGATTACGTTATAGTTTATGCCACTAGACTCAATAGAATATTTAGGATTTTATGGTCCAATAACTCATTTTCATAATTTCGAATGAAACGTCTGTTCGAAACTATGAATTTATTTATAGGGGCACTTTGGAGTTGAGTTTTGGTAAACGGTTTTTACTATAGGTTAATATGAATATTTAGGATTTTTCAATACTAAGTTTATTGTGCGTTTTTTCGGAGCGAATAGTAACCTCGATAAGCGTACTAAGTGCAGTGTTTTCAAAATCACAGTGTGGAATGTCCAAATTAGGTTAGAGAAGTTTTATTTGGATACTTGGCAAGATCTTAGCCACACATAGTGAATAGTATTAGATACTTGGCATAAAGATGAACCATTAGATGGATTTGTGAAGGAAATCAAGGTGTAAGATCATGCTACCTAAGCAAAACCTTTTTCATCTAATCAACCAAATTGAGCCAGATCAAAGAGGGTTTCAACCCTAGTGAAACCCTAAATGGTTGGAATCCATTTGAAACTCCAAAAACTTGGTTGTAACCGAAACCCTAAACGGTTTCCCCAAACCCTAAATTGGCCTTCAAACCCTTTTCGATCCAATTTCTAGCATTGTATTTAATCACTTGATTAAATTACTTCTACGTGCTATTAATTTCTCAAATTCTTGTTATGACATCTTTATCTAACCTTTTAAACCTTGGAAATTAGATTGGGCCAAGAAAAATTGGATTTGGGTTTGATAGCATCTCAAACCCTAACCAAACCCTCTTTAAACCCCAAATTGAAGCCCACTTGGTTGAGGCCCACCAAGGCCCATGAATTTGGCCACCTTGGCAAGGCTTTTTGGAGAATTTTCATCCCCCACATGGCAGACCATTCACTGCCCTTGGCTGCACCCAATAGTACCTTGATGAGATGGAGAAACCCACCCCATCAACCTCATGCCTCACAGCTTCTGCAGGCAGTCCTTTCCCCTCTCTATTCTCCACTTTATGTCAGATAGCCACCTCCAATCAAGGGCCATTTAGGTCCATATCTTCCCCCTACAGAAGTCTTGAGTTGTGCAAGACACACTTACTTCCCTTTCATCACTTCTTCACCCCGTTCTTAGAGAGAAACCCAAAAGAGCTCTCTCGGGCAGATTTCTGGGTCTTTTTGCGTGGAGCTTTTCAACAATTTGTAAGCATTTTCACACAATTACTCCTTCATAAAAGTTGTTCCCCTTTAAGTCTAGTTTGTGTAGATATTATTCGTATCATTACATGGTCATTTTGTTGGTCAAAAGTATTTTTAACCATGGAAAGGTCATTCTGGGCGTGAATCTGGATAGTATGTTATGTTTTAGAGTTTTTGACCAAGCTAATGGACATATCTTGGTCCGAAAATTTTATGGAGTGTTTTTAGCATGTGTTTAAGAGTGTTCATTGAGGTTTTGTTGCATGACTAAAGCTTTTGATGATAGATTTGCTTAGATCTAGAAACTTGAAAACTGGAAGTGGCAAAACAGTTTTTATTTGGAGAAAGTTTGAATATTTCGAGGTCTGATCTTACTCTAAAGGCTTTGATATTTTTATATGATGATCCTAAGTCTCTTATTTTCATGTTAGGATATTATTTTGAAGATATTTAGTATTAGTTTCAAAGATATGATTTTTCTATGCAAGAGGATTCCTGTTAGGCCTAAGATTCGATGTGTTTGGGTTAGATCTATGTTTTATTGATTTTTAGCCATGTGATTTCAAGTTTTATGGTTGGATCCTATTTAAGACACATTCTTAAACCATGTGATGCTTTATTTCGAAGATCTCACATTGTTAAGCCATTGATCAAGAGATTTATCAAAACTAGTTGAGGAAAAAGTTTCTGTTTTTGGACTAAGTGTAAAACCAAAAACTCCAAGTGTTATTTTGTGATTTTGGTGACTTTAGTTTGATGATTTAAAGCATGTTTGATGTTAGGATGATGTTATGAATATGTTAGAAGTAAGATTTGATTTTTTGGAATTCTTGGAGATGTTTTGATTTAGGGTCAAAGCTTGTAATTAAGTGTTTGGATCTTTTACAAAAGTTTGGTGTTGATTATTAGCTTTTTCTAAATGGATGTCTTAAGTATGATTGTAAACTTAGAATAGGAAGATCTTTGTTGCTAAATTTTGGTTTAAGCATGAGTCTTGAAGTTGGAAAGAATTGCAACAAAAATCAAGAGATATGGCCTATGGAAGTTTCGGCCATAGTGTGTTTTCCATAGTTGTGTTTTGTTTTCAATTTTTCTAAGTTGATATTTGAGTTAGGACAAAATTTACATGAGGAATGTAAATTTTAGAAATTTTTGGAGTTAGGATGTGAAATCCTTAAGTTAGGGGTAAAATGGTCATTTTTCCACATGTAGAGGGTAAAATGGTAATTATACTCTAAGTTAGCTTTTTTTCATGTTTCTAATTGTTAGTAATTAAATTTCTAACTTTTAGAATACCTTCTTACAATTCCTCGTGTTTCGCACTTTATTCTCGTAGAACGCAACGATCGAGGTAAGTTAGTTTCTAACTTACTATCAGTTTATTGTGTATGTATGATGGGTAAGGGAACTACAATTTATGTTTGTATGTTATCATATATGCCATGCCATGCCACGTCATTTCATGTTTATCTATTATGCATGATTTATTCTGTCACGAATATTTATCTGTTACACAATCTATTCTGTCACATATTGCTATATGTTATAAATATGCCATGTTAAGTATGCCATATGTTACATGTATGTCATATCATGTATCATTCACCATTGCAAGTATGTCATGTTAAGTAAAGAAGTCAGATTAAGTTTATGTTAAGTCAAGTTTCAGATCACATTCAAGTTAAGTTATTCATGTCAATCACGATCCTAAGTGCTAGGATGGGGTAATATCCTAGTGGAACTCCTTTGTTCATGCTGGAGTGTCTAAATAGGTGTGAAATTCCTTGGGTTGACGAAATACAGTCAACAGGTTGCAAATGGGGCCTAATTAGCTAGTCACCGGAGCGCGCCAAGCACTAATGCCGATGGTGCCATATTTTATTTTACGTGTATTCATAGGACCACAAAAATTGTGGAGCATGAAGTATAAGGCCACAACAACTGTAGAGCATACACTACGAGAGACATAGCAATTGTGACACGTAAAATACGTGGGGCCACAATAACTGTGGAGTACGTATTAACGCATTCACAGCTGGTGTAGATACCTATGTTGTGATGCGGTAATCGGCAGGGACACACGGCTCTAGGGGACCCATGTAACACCCATATGGTCACGTTATTAATCAAGTCAATTGAATAAGATTCCAAGTCCATGTCAAGAAGTTAAGAATAAGCAATCATGGTGACCCCATGAGATAAGAATAAGTTTCAGATCAAGTCCACGTTAAGTCAAGTTTCAGATCAAGTTCATGTTATGTTATTTTATGCTCACGTACAAGTTATGTTCATGTTCACGTTAAGTTTCAAGTTCATGTTCATATTATGTTATGTTCATGTTTATGATATGTTCAAGCTCACGTTTATGTTATGTTATGTTCATGTTCATGTTCATGTTATGTTTCAAGTTCATGTTTCTGTCATGTTATGTTCACGTACATGTTATTTTCAAGTTCACGTTCATGTTATGTTATGTTCACGTTCACATTATGTCTCAAGTTCACGTTTATGTCATGTTATGCTCAGGTTTATGTTAAGTTCAAGTTCATATTTATCTTATGCATGTTCACGTTCATGCTATGTTTCAAGTCCATGTTATGTTTCTAGTTTCACGTTCATGTTATGTTGCTAGTCCATGTTATGTTTTAAGCTCAAGTTTATGTCATGTTAAGTCAAGTTCAGTTCACGTTTAAATTCAGGTTATGTCATGCTATATGTCAAGTTATGCTATGCTTATTTACGACTTTATTTATGCATTTATGATTTTACTACCATGCATGCATCTTTAACCTGTGTGTGAATTTTCTGTTAACTTACTGAGATTTGTAATCAAATCTCACCGTAGTAGTCCCAACTACCAATGCCCCCAAATGGTAGGCGATATGTTAGGATCAGAGCAGGGAGCAGACTTTGGTAGACTGAAGGAGGCTGACTAGACGCCGCAGACACGACGCGGAGCTTACAGCTTCCATAGTTAGTTTTTGGATAGTATTCTGGCCTCGTTAGTCGAGTTACATGAGTTACTTGACGAACTTCCTCAATAGTGTATTTTGGTAATGTAAATATGGAGTCTGGTCTCCCATATTTTTGAGGTCATAATCTTCTAAGACTCATACTGAAATCGTGGATGTTTATTTTGTTAAGTATGCTTGGATTATGATTTAACTATTTGGGATATTATAAGTTTGGTGCATAGTATTGCTCAAGAAAAAAAAATTATCCGTTGCGAATATTGCATAATGCTAGATGCATGTTAGGAACATTGCATCTTATATGTCATGAACGGGGGCAGGTAACTACGTGTTGCGTGTCCCGACACTTCATATGTCCGTTCGATCTCATGCGGAATTTGGGGGCGTCACAATACGGGTAAAGGATCCCTTCCTCATCACCTTCCTAGAAGGAGTTTATGGGGGCAGGTTCGCTCCTCCTGTACTTGGTCGGGTGGTACGTAACCGAGTACACCTCCAAGTATCGGGCCTCCCTAACGTGTGCCTTTCTTAGGGATGAGGTCGGTCCTTCATTGGCAAATCCCCCTACCATGGTTCTGATCTCCCTGACTAGGGGTCCTTCTTAGCCCAATGATTGGGGGGGACCACGTGGAAGCCTTCACTCAGTTTCCCTTTGTGGCGGGCTTTCTACCCTTCTTCTCTTATCACCTCTATCGATGCTTCTCTCTAGGGACCACCTCCACCACACTTACTTTGGTCAGTGAGTGGGTGTACACCTTGGTGTTGGATGATCTGATTGATCCGTTCTTGCCCTTAAGGAGTGTGAGTCTTTTGTGTTGAGGGTGGTGGACTAGTGGTAGGTGTAATAATAGCAAGTAGGGTGATCGTCTTCTAAGGCGAGTTGGTGCTCGTCCTTTTGGATGGCATGCACCAACCGTTCTAACAAAAATCCCAAGCCCTTTGAGGGGGACATGTTTGTCTTGTTTGCATCTCCTTCTCCTTTAGCGTTTTTGGACCCGACATGTTTGTTGTTGTTTGGTTCCGCCTCGTGCCCTGGTTCATAGGCTGTTTCCTCAAGGGACTAGTTCTTCTCTCAAAGGACACCCACCTCAATCGTCAATTTCTCTACCAACTACTCCATTGCAGCTAATCTAGCTTCCATGTTCATTGATGTTGCTTCCTCCTACTCCCCAGCTATCAGGTTCTCGTAGGCATATGAAGGACACGTAAAGTCTATAAACAGCACTACTGTTAACGTCGTATTTCACATGCCTTTAGGCCGAGCTCTCAATAACTCAGGTCTTCCGTCTTGGGCTTGTGAACACAAAGAAAAAATCTTGAGACGAAGGTCGTGGTGGTGGCCAAGAAACCTCCTATGCCAAAGTCAATTTCGTCTTAGAGCAGAGGGTAAGTAGAAAATTTAGAAAGTCATGAGAGAGTTCCTGATACCTAGAAGTTGCATTTTATACTTGATCCATGGGACTAGACGCCCATGCTTTATGTCAGGGGCAGGTATCCCCTTCGCAATTCCTTCTGCCATATTCATTTAATGTGATGTGGCCTTCTGGGGGACACATTTAATGCAACGTGGCCCTCTAGGGGACACATTTAATGCGGCGTGGCCCTCTGGAGGGTGTCTTTAATGCGGCATGGCTCTGCCAGAGGATACACGCATTCAAGCTCTTCCTTCCCCTCCCGCTAAAGGATCAAGGGCTCCCTGCGATTCGCGTCCATATGTCTACTCAAGGTTATTTAGGATTCAATTCCATCAAGGTGGCGTGCTCCTCTCTCCTTTGCACTAGGGTGGACTTCCCGTGCTTCCAAGGTTGTAGGCTGACATATGCTCCAGAGCCAGGAATCCTTTAATTAGGCTGAGAATCCTTTAATTGAGTTAGTGGATTGTTCGGTCGACCTGAGCCCCTCATGGTATCGGGCTCAAACTCTGGGCCTTTTGCCCCCAACCCCCCCCCCCCCCCCCCCCCCAAACACATACTGTTGACTTGTTGTCCATTATCCTGAGAATAAAGTCAAGTTTTCATCTAATAATGTTCCCTTGACATAATAAATTAGTGGCACCCTAAATTCTCATGCAATCTGCCAATTCGTAATAAATATAGCGACCCAGAATTCTCATCGTTATGTGTAGCCAACCTTGACATGTGTCATGTTCCCCTCCAATCCTCTGTAAAACTTCCATCAAATAGGTTCAAACCTTTGATCGCCAACTTCATAGCCAGAATGATCTAAACCAGGCGGCAGGCAAGATGGTGAAGGTTACTACAAAAATAAAACACGGAACAGTGGGAAAAAGGGGAAAATCCTCGACGAGTGAGGATGTGGAGACTGTTCATGATGACTTGGAAATTGGGGCCTCCAAATATACTTCAACACAGAATTGCTGCATTTACAGTGTTCCCAAGACACTCTTCGAGGTCAGCGGCAGGAAATGGTTCAGGCCCCGCGTCGTCTCCATCGGGCACTACAACTGCAAGAACCTGAACGACGTGAGACATAAACGCCTCCAAGTGATACAAAAACACAAGCAGGAGTTCTGTAGCATTCTACGGTCCCACGCCGGGAAAAGGATGAAAGATTTGATGGACATCATACGCCTAGAAGTTGAAAAGATCGAGCTCAAGTCCGAGAAGAACGACCCCAAGTTCCTCGAAATGCTGGTTCTTGATGGTTGTTTTATATTAGAATTGTTTCGAATACTTGGAAAATCGAAAAAGATCGAGGCTACTCATCCTCTCGCCTCCGTGTCGTGGGCAATACCACAGTTCTACGGGGATCTTCTTCTGCTTGAGAATCAGATCCCCTTTGTTGTTCTGAAAAAGTTATTTGAAACTTCCAGAATGCCTGATGAGGACTATCATTTTTCCTTGCTTGCTTTGAGATTCTTTAACAAGGTAATGCGAAGATCCGATGATGCACTCAAAAATATGAGCGAGCATCTCAATGACAGCTTGCATTTGCTGGACTTGGTTCGGGGAAGTTTTATCACCCCCGATCTAGATCAGCCACCAAAGGGGAAAAACTCAGAAACAGTACCGGTGATATACTACATCACGAAGCTCCTCAAGGCAAGGGATTAAGATCAAAGTGCGTGAGGCGGCCGACAGCTTCTTGGCTGTGAAATTCAAGAACGGAGTGATTGAGATGCCCAAAATAACCGTCGACTACTTCATGCACTCTTTCGTAGTGAACTGTCGGGCATTCGAGCAGTTGGACAACAAAAGCTCCAAGCACATCACAGTTTACGCCTATTTCTTGGACTGCTTAGTAAACACAGCCAGGGACGTCGAGTACCTTTACGAACGCAACATCATTGACAGTTATGTTGGGAAGAACAGCGAGGTCGTGCAATTCATCAACAAGTTTGGGAAGGAGATGGATGTTGAAAACGATCAGTTTTATTTATACAACTTTTTCGTAAAGGTAAACGATCGTTATGATGACGAGTGGAAAGTGCAATGGACGGGATTCAAGCGTAGGTACTTTAGGACGCCATGGTCATTCATTTCGGCATTGGCAGCCGTTGTGCTGTTACTGTTAACCTTTTTGCAGACCTACTACACCATTTACGCTTATGTGAATCCTAAATAATGGACTCAATTTCTCCTACTCAATCCGTCTGTTACGTGCATGCTGTGTATGTCTTCCATGACCAGCTACAAAGGTGTCCGTATGGGAAGCTGGATCATGCTCAAGTTATACGCGGTGTGCTTGATTAGCAGATAAGTTAGTTGTTTAGCTGTTTGATCATCATGGTATAAGTCTTCTAGTGTGCTTGTTTTACTTTTACATCTTCTCGCTTCTTTGTTTTAAGGACTATTAATGTGTTCTCTCTTTCAGCTGGCACTCGTAATCAGGGTAGGAGTACGTGTGTTTGTCTTTCCATTGATCAAGTAGTCTTTATGTGTAAGCCTTTCGTTATTGTGAGTACTTCAAATATCCTCGGAAACCTTTGCGTATTTCTCCATGGATTTTTAACAATTCCACGCCTAGCCTTTACTGCTGTAAGGTTTCATGCACATGTTAAGAAAAAGTCAGCCCGTTTGTTTTGACATCACGGGATTTATTTGCCCAAAAATAAAATATGGGAGTTCCTTTGTGGGCATGATACCCGGCCACTTGGGTAAGAAAGCTGAAGTGGCTTCGGCCATTAATTTGTAGAGTTTGGTTCTTATAAGTAAAGTTGCTTACTATTTACTAATTCATAATAAATTTTGTGATCCAGAATTTTCATCGTTATGTGACCTTGACATGTTGTTCCCTCAAATCCTGTGTAAAACTTCCATCAAATAGGTTCATTCACCTTCTATCGCCAACTTCACACCCCGAATCTAAATCAAGCCGCATGCAAGATGGTCAAGGTTACTACAAAAATAAAATGAGGAAAAGGGAAAAAAACTTAAAAATCCTCAACGAGTGAGGATGGTGAGTCTTCTTTAGATGACTTGGAAATTGGGGCCTCCGATATATGCTTCCGCACAGAATTGCTGCGTCTACAGTGTTCCCAAGGCACTCGTCGATCGAGGTCACCAGCACGAAATCATGGTTCGAGCCCCGCGTTGTTTCTGTTGGGATAAACCGGTTATTAAAGACTAATTTAAAGTGTGACAGTAAAAACAAACAAAGAAATAATGACAATCACACGTAAAACATTAAAAATTTAAGTGATTCGGCTCAGCCTACGTCCACTGTCGGGTCAGTATTAAGGAATTCACAATCAACGAATTGAAGTTAATCTCCTCTAATATCGTTCCTCGTAATTACTCAGTGGGACCCTAGCTACCTTGACATGTTCCGCTCAACACCATGTAAATATAGAATGGATAATGGATGCTACCATGAATGATATTAAAATAAAAAACACAAAAACGATTTTCTTATTATCCATGCATGTTAACTTCTTGTCGATTATCTTAAAAATGAAGTCAATTTTTCATGAAATAATGTTCCAAGTTCAATATAATAAATTAGTGGATCCCAAAATTTTCATAAATATATATGCCACCAATTTGTCACCTGTCTTGTCATGTGCTCTTCAAAGGCATAATAAGACCGTCTCTCCCTCTCGAAAAACTTTTTGTCCACTCTCTTTCAAACCAAACAAAAAAAAAAAAATCATCTCCCATTACTGTAGGTGGGTTTCTGATCCATCGCTCTCCTCTATTGTCCATAAACCTATAACTTCTTCTTTTAGTTTTTTCTTTCCACCCGCTTGGAAATATTTGGGACTCGTTTAGTTATATAGATTAGATTAAATAAGATAATAAATATCTAAATAGTAATAAAAAAATTTGTAAATAATAATAAAATAGTTTAAATTAAGATGTTTTGATATAAAGTTTAAATAAAAAAATTATAAAGTTTAATAAAAAAAATTTTAATATTATTTTTATTTTTAAATTTGAAAAACTTAAATTTTTTTAATATTTTGTTTTTGTGGGCATGATGCCCGGCCACTGGGCCTAGTAAGAAAGCGGCAAGAGGGCCGGCCATTAATTTGTAGCCTCATTACTTTGATGTGTGCATGGATAACTTGAGAGTTGTGGCTTGATTTATTTACAAGCGGCAAGTGGCTTCCTTCCGTGTGGGGTCTGAGACTTCTATTTTTCTATATATATATAAATATATATTATTTTATTACAGTCGGACCTTTGTGCTGCCATTTTTCATAAAGTTTTGTTCAAAACTATTATCTAGGTAGAAGTTTTCTCGATCCATTTAAAAAATTAACACGAATTTCTCCGGCACATTGCAAGCACATATTCTTTTTTAAATGTATGGCCAATTATCAGTTTTTAATTTAATATTTTAAGAAAATATCATGTGCTTGTCCTATACTTAATAGACGTTTGTTATATTTATATATCAGTTGAAGAAAACTTCCTCCAACTCGCATATATTCTATATCAACTCTGTTAGTATTTCAAAAAAAAAAAAAAAACTCTGTTAGGTACAACCGGCCTGTAGAACTGCAATGCAACCGGTTGTTCATTTCATTTATTGGATTAAGAAAAAACAGGGGATCACCAAAATGTAAGGAGACCCACCACTTCTCCCTCGCAACGACGAAACCCTTAGAAAGTTTCAGAATTCTTTAAGTACAGCTCCAGTGCTACAATTCCTGTCAAGTTATTCCATCTTTGACTCCTCAGTCCTCAACTTCTACTACTAACTACTACTTCAACCATCACTTCCTTACTTGCCTCTAGCTTTCAACAACAAAATTTCGTCAATGATGGTATCAAAGACACTCATGCACCCAATCATTTCCAAAGCTCATCGTCATTTGAAGGCTTGCAAATAGTGGGTAATGGTGAGGCTCATCGGATTGCCATGAAAGAAATTAAAGTAGAAAATGGCTAACACAGGGCACTGAATTGGAACAATTCAAATGGAGAAAATCAGCCTGTCGGATCCTACCATTTACTGTAATGCAACCAATATTGGTGGTTGGAATGATCTGGTAAACATCGGGTCTTTCGTCACTTCTTTGATCTACCATAACTAAAAATCATTTTTCCCTTTGTCTCCCGCCTTTTTAGTCATCTTATCTGGTCCATTGCTAGTTACTTAGGTTTCTGTTGATTACTCTTGTATTTTAATGAATTTTGTGGTTACGGTGGGGGAGGGTTTCAAAAGCAAAGTTTGAAAAAAAAAAATAAAAAGAGCAAGATATTTCAGTGGGAGGTGGAAGAAAAAGACGAATGAGATAATGGTGATTTGTGGGAACTCAGGAAGACGAAGTAGAAAGGGAGATTTCAATAGGAAGAGAGAAGACCAAGTGAATTTAACAAAAAATAAAAACGACATCGTTTTAATTTGCCACGTAGGATGTGGTTTCCCCACGATTCCCTTGGCTAGTTGTGTATAGGGTTTTTCATTCTATACTTTATGTCTATGTCTATGGCCTATGAATAGTAGATTTTGTTTGCTACACTAAAAGAAATATTACATTTTTGCCTTTTTTATTTGGTTGGTACATTTCTAGGTTATTTTACCATTTTTGGTCATTTTGGTCTCTTTTCATCTCAACTTAGCTTATGACTTGTTGCAAAGGGTCTCTTTAAAACAACTCTTCCCCTTTCTTAACATGGGATTTTTTTTAATAATTTTATTTTGTTTACTAATTATTCATTTTTTTTTTCTTTTCCATTTTATACCATTGTTGTAACTTATACTTAATTTTGTATTAGCCATACTAAATTGAAAAATATACAGACATCTACGTATTAGACCATAATTCTTATCTAATTTAAATAGATATGTATACTTATTAAATTTCTTTTCTTTTTTTTTTCTTTCAAGTTTAATTTCATACATGCATATCTATTATCCAATGCCTTTACTAACGAAAACTAAAGTATGCTTGCATAATGCACTTTACTGGTTGGTTATCGTCCTGCAGATTGGGATCTAATACAAATCTGCATAGATTTTTTTCTCAAAGTTGAAGTCAATTTGCTTAAAAAATATTGTCATTGTCATATGAAATCAATTTCTGATCTAATAATCTTCCCGCTAATAAATGTGCGGGACCCTAAATTTGAAAAAAGATGCTCCTAAATCCTCCCCTACCTTGACATGTTCCCCTCAAGGCAATGTGAAAATATGATAAACAATTATGGAGTGACTTCTACTAAAATCAGAGCCATAAAAAATAAAGTCATCCGTTTGGAACATATTAAATCATTTTCAAGTCTTCAATTGAAGTCAATTTCTCACCTAATAATCTTCCTACTAATAACTCCGCAGACCCTCAGCACATATAAAAATAGAAGGCTTAAGGGATGTTAGCTTTAAAATTTAAAACTTATCTACCAAATTAAAGATATTTAAAAAAAAAGTTAAAAGATAGGGATCCGCTGGAAGATCTCCCTTGGAGCACCCGCTCCAATTTTTTTTTTTTTTTTTCGTTTTTTACTTAATAATTAAAAAAATATTATGAATTTTTTTAAAAATATTAAAAAAATAATGTAAAAAAAAAATTAGTTTAACCTAGCTCTAGCTCCCAACGGAGCCTAACGAGAGGTCCAGCGAAACCCTACGGTTAGTATAGACCCACCCAAAAAAATAACATTTTCTTATCATCCTTGTTAACTTCTTGTCCAATATCCTGAAAATGTTCCAACATAATAAATTAGTGAATTCTCATCGTTATGTGTAGCAGCCGACCTTGACATGATGTCATCTTCTCCTCAAATCCTGTGTAAAGCTTCCAACAAATATTGGGGGCCCAAGTTTCTTGAATGATCTCAGCCCACAATTTAAATTGGGAAAATCATGAATATGTCACAGCCCAACCCTGTCGCACTTCTTTCACTCATTTTCAACAATTATTGTCCAGGTCCAAGTCTCTTGAATGGTCTAAGCCCATAATCCAATTGAGAAAGCTATGAATCTGTCACAGCTCAACCCTATCCCACTCGATAACCAGATTAACGCTCCTTGCCCTTTGAAGAGGAATAAGTTCTTGGCAGTTGAAAAGGAGCAGATTATTACTAAAAGCAAAATGCTGAAGCTTACCAAGGATCATCACTTGGACTAATGATTGACACGCAAGAGCCCTTATCAGAGAACGACTTGATAGAGAAATAATGAATGCAAAATGGAGATTATTATTTCCTAACGCTACTATTCAACTTCTCGCTTTAGGGGCTTCGGGCCTTCATGATAAAGTTTTGAATTTTGTACCATACCAACCAGTATAAGCAAAATATTTCATTTCTATGGTGTAGCCGGTACAGGGAAGCCTGTTGTTTCTTACCAGCCAAAATACTTGCCGAACAGGGGTGTTTTGGCCAGTATGCTGGATTTCGGCTGAAATGAATGTTTCGTCCAATATTAAAATCTAAAATTCTGAAAGGATTTATGAGCCTATGGCATTTAAGTAAAAGTATAGGGGCATTTATGACATTTAGTCATTAGACAATTGGGTTTTTTTTTTTCTTCTTCTTTGGTCTGGATCTCGCCGTGGGTGTCCTTAAGTTTTCATCTTCCTTTTTTTTTTTCCTATGCACTACGCGGCAGCAACTCAAGCCTCAAGGGATCCATCATCCAAGCTTCCAACAATCCAACTTCCAAGGCTCCAAGTCCAAGCTCGAGACCTCTCCCTCCAAGTCCAAGCTTCCAAGGCTTCTAAAGGTATGCATTTTCGGATTTTCCTCTAATTTTTGTTCCCCTCCTTGTTGATTATTTCCTATGTTTGGACTCTGATTTCCAAAAAGCCACTGGGAGAAATCGACTGATAGGTTAGTTCGCGTTTTGATTTTTAAAACCATCTGATAAATTATGATAAGTTTATTTTGAGGCCTAGCTAGTTGTATGGACATGACTTTGTAGTTTGTGTACATTTGGGAATCTGAATTAATGTCCTACGATCTACCCATATGGAATTTTAATTAAACATAGCAATAATGATCAATAGAAAACAAAATAGGGAATGATTACCTACTCCTTCCCTACCTAATAAAACAAAAAAAAAACAAAAGTTTCACCATTTTTTTACCTTGCTTGCTTGCTTAACAATCTGAATTATGAAGTTTTCATAAAATTCCCCCAAAAAAGAGATTCTAATCATCACCAATAGTTTTACGTGCATCTATTTAAGTGTTGAATACTTGAATTTGAATAAGTGTTGAATTATGAATTATTATATAAGAGTATACAAATGTCTAGTTGTCAATCAACTGATGCTACATCTATAACACTTGCTCCTGTAAGATCAGAAAATTCAGCATGGGCCCATGCACGTGCAGTGCCAGAGGCAATAAATAATACTAAATGTTTATATTGTAATAAAGTAATTAGAGGTGACGGGATCACTTGGTTGAAGCATCATCTAGCTAGAATTTCAGACAATGTAAAAGTATGTAAAAAGGTCTCTGAAGATATAAAATGGCAAATGAAGAAGTTGCTTGATGAAATGAAAAAAAGCAAAGAGAAGAATAAAAAAAAAAAAAAAAAAACTTAGAGATTGGAGGCGATATAAATTTAAAATATGATGATATTAATTTGCCACGTAGGATGTGGTTTCCCCACGATTCGTATAGGGTTTTTCATTCTATACTTTATGTCTATGGCCTATGAATAGTAGATTTTGTTTGCTGCACTGAAAGAAATATTTACATTTTTGCCTTTTTTATTTGGTTGGTACATTTATAGGTTATTTTACCATTTTTGGTCATTTTGGTCTCTTTTCATCTCAACTTAGCTTATGACTTGTTGCAAAGGGTCTCTTTAAAACAACTCTTCCCCTTTCTTAACATGGGATTTTTTTTAATAATTTTATTTTGTTTACTAATTATTCATTTTTTTTTTCTTTTCCATTTTATACCATTGTTGTAACTTATACTTAATTTTGTATTAGCCATACTAAATTGAAAAATATACAGACATCTACGTATTAGACCATAATTCTTATGTAATTTAAATAGATATGTATACTTATTAAATTTCATTTTTTTTTCTTTCAAGTTTAATTTCATACATGCATATCTATTATCCAATGCCTTTACTAACGTAAACTAAATTGTGCTTGCTTAATGCACTTTACTAGTTGGTTATCGTTCTGATTGGGATCTAATACAAATTTACATAGATTTTTTTCTCGAAGTTGAAGTCAATTGGCTTAAAAAATATTGTCATTGTCATATGAAGTCAATTTGTCATCTAATAATCTTCTCGCTAATAAATGTGCGGGACCCTAAATTTGAAAAAAGATGCTCCTGAATCCTCCCCTTCCTTGATATGTTCCCCTCAAGCCAATGTGAAAATACGATAAACGATTATGGAGTGACTCCTACTAAAATCAGAGCCATAAAAAATAAATACTGTCCTCAGTTTGGAACATATTAAATAATTTTCAAGTCTTCAATTGAACTCAATTTCTCACTTAATAATCTTCCTAATTCCTATTAATAACTCCACCGACCCTCAACACATATAAAAATAGAATGGATATGGGATGTTAGCTTTAAAATTTAAAATTTATCTAACAAATTAAAGCTATTAAAAAAAAAAAAAGGGTAAAAGATAGGGAACCCGCTAGGAGATCCTCTTGGAGCACCTATTCCATTTATTTTTAAATTTTTTTTATTTAGTTATTAAGAAAATATTATTTAATAATACTATGAATTTCTTTTTAAATATTAAAAAATATTAAAAAAATAAAATAAAAAAAATTATTTTGACTTAGCTCGAGCTCCCAGCGGAGCCTAACCGGAGGCCCAGCGGAACCCCATGCGGTTGGAATAGACCCACCCAAAAAAAATAACATTTTCTTATTATCCATGTTAACTTCTTGTCCATTATACCGAAAATGTTCCAAACATGATAAATTAGTGAATTCTCATCGTTATGTGTAGTAGCCGACCTTGACATGATGTCATCTTCTCCTCAAATCCTGTGTAAACTTCCATCAAATATTGGGGCCCAAGTCTCATGAATGATCTAAGCTCACAATCTGAACTGAGAAAGCCATGAATATGTCACAGCCCAACCCTCTCACATTTCTTTTACTCATTTTCAGCAACCATTGGTTGGGCCCAAGTCTCTTGGATGGTCTAAGGCACAATCCAAATTGAGAAAGCTATGAATCTGTCACAACCCAACCCTATCCCACTTGATAGCCAGATTAACGCCCCCAACCCTTTGAAGAGGAAGAAGTTCTCGGCAATTGAAGAGGAGCAGATTACTAAAAGCAAAATGCCGAAGCTTACCAAGGATCATCACTTGGACTAATGATTGGCACGGAAGAGCCCTTATTAGAGAACAACTTGATAGAGGAATAACAAATGCAAAATGGAGATTATTATTTCCTGATGCTACTATTCAACATCTCGCTTCAAGGGCTTCGGACCTTCCTGATAAAGTTTTGAATTTCGTATTGTACTAGCCGGTATGGCCAAAATATTTCGTTTCTATGGCGTAGCCGGTATAGGGAAGCCTGTTGTTTCTTATTAGCCGAAATACTGGCTGTACCAAGGTGTTTCGGTTGGTATGCCGGATTTCGGACGAAATGAATGTTTTGCCTGGTATCAAAATCTAAAATTCTAAACGAATTTATGAGTCTTTGGCATTTTTGTAATTTAAGTAAAAGTACAGGAGCATTTACAACATTTAGTCTTTAGGCCATTGGGGTTTTTTTTCTTTTCTTCTTCTTTGGCCTGGATCTGGCCGTGCGTGTCCTTAAGTTTTCATCTTTCCTTATTTTTTTGGCCTATGCACTATGCAGCAACAATTCAAGCTTCAAGGGATCCATCATCCAAGCTTCAAACAATCCAACTTCTAAGGCTCCAAGTCCAAGCTCGAGACCTCTTCCTCCATCAAAGATGTAGGCTTCTAAAGCTATACATTTTCAGATTTTCCTCTAATTTTTGTTCTCCTCCTTGTTGATTATTTCCTATGTCTGGACTCTGATTTCCAAAAAGCCACTGGGAGAAATCGACTGATAGGTTAACTCGTGTTTTGATTTTTGAATCCATTTGATAAATTATGTTAAGTTTATTTTGAGGCCTAGCTAGTTGTATGGACATGACTTTGTAGTTTGTGTACATTCTAGAATCTGAATTAATGTCCTATGGTCTACCCGTATGGAATTTTAATTAAACATAGCAATAATGATCAATAGAAAAGAAAACAGGGAATGATTACCCACGCTTTCCCTACGTATTAAATAAATAAATAAAAATTAAAAAAAAAAAGACAAAAGTTTTTTGTTGAATTATGAATTATTATATAAGAATATAAAAATGTCTAGTTGTCAATCAACCGATACAACATCTACAACACTTGCTCTTGTAAGATCAGAAGATCTAGCATGGAGCTCATGCACGTGCAGTGCCAAGGATAAGAAATAACACTAAATGTTTATATTGTAATAAAGTAATTAGAGGTGGCGGGATCACTTAGTTGAAGCATCATCTAGCTAAGATTCTAGACAATGTAGAAGCATGTAAAAAGGTCTCTGAAGATATAAAATGGAAATGAATGAATAGCTTGATGAAATGAAAAAAGTAAAGAGAAGAAAAAAAAAAGCTCTGAGATTGGAGGCGATATAGATTTAATATCTAATGATATTGATGATAGTAATAGTATGGATGGATAGTCTCAGCTTTCAAAAAGTAAGGGGAAGTTGAAAGATTCTGGAATGGGAAGTCATTGGGGGGATTGAGTAGATTTTTTGCTGGTTTTATGTGTTCGAAAGAGATGATTGTAAAAGCAAAGATGGTTGTAGCACTCTTGTGGTATGATGCTAATCTGCCTTTCAATGTGGCTCAATCCAAGTTTTATCAACCAGCTATCGATGCCATGATTGCCATCGAACCAAGATTCTAGGGCCCTTCTTTATATGAGTTGAGAGGAAATTTGTTAAAAATGGCTGTGAATGATGTTCAAAATTATTTGCAACAAATTAAGAAGGTTTGGAATGAGACCGATTGTTCACTAATGGCAGATTGTTGGACAAATTAGAAGCAACAATCAATAATCAACTTTCTAGCTTATTGTTTGAAAGGTACAATGTTCCTGAAGTTTGTTGATACATCTGGCTTTAGAAAAGGTGCTAAAATATTATTTAATATCTTTGATGAAGTTGTTCATGAAATTGGAGCTGAGAATCTTGTGCAGCTCATAACGAATAATGATGCAAGTTATAAAATTGCAGGAAAAAAGTTATAGCTGAAATATTGCTCTTTTTATTGGTCCCATTGTGCAGCTCATTGCATGGAATTGATGTTGGAGAATTTTTCTGATCCAAGCCATTTTTCCTTTATTGATGATACTATAAAAAAAGTAAAAAAGATAACAAAGTTAATCTATAACCATAGTTGGGTTTTGGCATCGATGAGAAAAGATTTCATCAAAGGTCATGATTTGTGTCGACCTGTAATTACAATGTTTGTGACAAATTTTTTAAGTATTCAATGCTTGCTCTTGTTTAAGAAAGAACTCAGACAAATGTTTACTTGTGATAAATGAATTGTATCAAATCGTTTTAAGAGCAACATATGGAAGGAGAAAATAGCTGGGATTGTTTTAGAAAATAAAGAGTTTTGGACTCAATGTCAATTTATTGTTAAAGTTAGTGAGCCGTTGGTTCGTGTTCTACATGAATATAAATGAACAGTAATTTTCTTTACTTTTGTTATGTCATTACCTTTTTTGTCCCTGAGTTGTTTTGCTTTTAAAACAATGAAAACTCTGCTCTTATCATTTCTCTTATTTCTCTCTCTCTCCATTAGTCGGCAACCTTCTCTCTATTTATATTCGGCTATTGGGTTGCATGACCTTTATTCGAAACTTTAATTCCAGTTTTGACTAAATTTTCGTAGAAATTAAATTCATACTTTTTGTCTTAATTCATCTTCAATATTTTTCACATTGTGTTTCATTTTTTTTTTCATCTCTTATAGTCGACACATTTTTTTGCAACAAAAATCTCACAAATGCTTTGATAACCCTTTGTTCATCAAATTTATCAAGTAAAAATCTCTTGTAGAAGAATGCAAGTAAATTTATCAAATTTTGCAATAATATGGTAAACAGAATTAAAAAATATATATATCAATTTTTAATGCACGGCTACTTGGATATGTAATAGATTTAGAAAAGGATAAAACAAAATAAAAGACTAGTTGGATAATAGGTACTAGCAAGAACTTGCCTTCAAACCCATGTGAAAACAACAGGGATGATGTACAGTTGAGAGATGAAACCAAAGCCATAAAAAATATTGTCCTTATTATGATAAGTCAATTTCTCATCTAATAAAGACGTTCCCGCTAAATATACATTTGCGGGACCTGAAAAAAGATGCTCCTAAATCCTCCCCTACCTTGGCATGCTCTTCCCCTCAAATCCTGTGTAAAACTTCCATCAAATAAGTTCATACCAACGATTACCAACTTCACACCCAGAATCTAAACCACGCAAGATGGTCAAGGTTACTACCAAAATAAAACGAGGAACAGGTAAAAAAAATCAAAAAATCATTGATGAGTGAGGATGGAGAGTCGTGTATATGTCTCTTGACTTTACTAATTAAGAAACCATATTTTGATTCAAACACACACATATATACTAGATCTGCTATATTTACTGTTACTAATTCACTACAAGAGAAACGGACTTTTACGACCAATTAATAGCAATGAAAAGAGCAAATAGTCTTTTCCGCGTTGCTATTAATTGGTCGCAAAAGTCTATTTTTCTTGTAGTGATTTAATAATTATTTTTTATAATTAACAAAACTCTAAAATGTTTTCACATTATTTAGTTCATTATCATATTAAGAGTTATTATTTTTCCTCGATGATTCTCATCTTAATTTTTAGTCCTAATT
This sequence comes from Carya cathayensis, assembly GCA_011037825.1. NCBI lineage: Eukaryota > Viridiplantae > Streptophyta > Magnoliopsida > Fagales > Juglandaceae > Carya > Carya cathayensis. The sequence goes on from QGSO01000837.1 coordinate 153,052, forward strand.
CACATGCATTTTGAAGATCATATTGCTTGGTTACGCCATCTTCGACAGAACATAGCCATGGCCCCTGGCTCGCTCGTCATTTGGATTGGAGGTATCATAAATGCTAGTCTATATCTTTATCGGGAAACATTCAACATTTTCGCTAAAGCAATGGAGAATATAAGTGAGAAGATCCATCAGGGTGGAGAATATAACTAACATCTATTAACAGACAATTAGGAATTTTAAAAGTTTGAAATGCATTTCTCAATATCAAATTTATTAAAATTACGAATCGGAGAATTCAAGTAAATTTATTACTTTGCAATAATATTTTAAACAGAATTTAAAAAATTATCAATTTTTGATGCACGATATATATATATATATATATATATATATAATAGATTCATAAAAATAAAAAAGGCTAGACGTTGGATATATAATAGGTACAAGAACGTCCCTTTAAACCCATGTGAAAATAGCAGTAGGGATCGATCGTGGTCCATGGACACTTGAACAGAGATGAAATCAAAGCCATTAAAAATATTGTCATCGAATAAATGTGCGGGACCCTAAATTTGAAAAAAGATGCTCCCAATCCTCCCCTCCTTTGACATTTTCCCCTAACGCCCGTGTGAAAATATGATAAACAAATTATGGAGTGACTTCTACTAAAATAAGAGCCATAAAAAATACTGTCCTCACTTTGAAACATATTAAATAATTTCTCGTCTCATATTATCCATGTTAGCTTCTTGTCCATTATCCTAAAAATGTTCCAACATAATAGATTAGTGGCACCCTAAATTCTCATATAATATGCCAATTCTGAATAAATTATTGTTGTGCCCAAAGCTGGCCACAAAACACACCAATAAGATATAAACAATATTCAAGTGGTTCGATAACTTACCTACGTCCACTGGATCGGAAATTCACTATATTCAATGTGTTTGTACAAAATTACAAACACTCAATATTAAGCTCTCTATCTCTCTGTTTTTTGCTCCTAAATTTACATATCAGAGCTCTCCTTTTATAGGAGAAGCTCTACTAAATGCCAGCCAATAATGTTGACAAATGGGGACTTGCAGTAGCTATGTGCAACCTGCAACAATATAGGATGTGGAGGGCTGGACGATGTAGCAGCCATTTTGGACTTCGTAGTTTCACATTTAGGTGTTTTCAACAATCACCACCTCCATCCAATTGTGCCACACTCGACTGCTTACAAATTGTTGCATCCTTCAAATGATTGCACCTTCTCATCAGAATGCTCATTAGATTTGGACATGAGAGACTTCAGCTCTCAAATGCATCCTAAGGGGCCAATGCATCTGAAGGTGCTCAGCAGTGTGTGATATTGATAAGGTCCAAGAAGTGTTAGAACCTTATTCCTGTGATGACTTTCGTCAACATATCTGCTAGATTGTTTTTAGTGCCAATCTTCTGAACTATAATGTCCCATTCTTTTAATATCTCACGTACAAAGTGAAATCATACATCTATGTGTTTCTTTCGAGAGTAATACACTTGATTCTTGGCCAAATGAATTGCACTTTAACTGTTATAGTAAATGGTAACCTCTTGCTGCTTAAAGCTCAAATCTGTTACCAGTCCCTATAACCAAATGGCTTCTTTCACGACTTTTATTACAACCATGTATTCAACCTCCATGAATGATAGTGCAATTGTAGATTGAAAAATTCATTTCCAACTAATTGGTCCTCCAGTCATAGCGAACACATATCCATTTCTTTTCTCTCTCTCTCTCTCTTAGGATCTACATGTGCCTAGGGTCCTATGGCAACCACAGATGGCCCCTTGGCCAACTCGGTGGCCATTTCTCATCTTTGATCTTTTGCTGACATGGTGATGGACTCTCCCCAACCTCTCCCTGAGGTAACAGTGCTATTTAGGGCTCATAAAACGATGGAGGTGGAGGTGTGTGTAATGTTTTTAAAGGATGAGATTGATAGATTGGCTATTTCGTTTCAGTTTTCTTTGGTTTTGAAATTCTTACGTCTAATGCCATCTTTAGACACCATTCGTTCCTATATCCGATCCAGATGGGTATTAATTAAGCAGCCTGTGGTTTCAACTATGAACAGGCCAAAGAACATTTTTATTTGCATGACGTCTGAAGAAGATTTTGTGAAAGGCTTTGCTCGAGAAACATGTGAGATTGATGGGATTCAATACTGTCGTTTTCACTGGAATACTGATTTTCAAGAGGATCAGGTATTGATGAAGGTTCTAGTCTGGGTTTTTTTGCCGGGGTTGCCACCGAATTTCTTTTATGAATCCTTTTTACATAGCACCACGACACCTATTGGTCGATTTCTTAAGAGAGATAACCCTACCAAATGTGCTACTTGTACCAATGGGGCAAGAGCGTGCATTGAGATGGATGTGTCTAAGGATCCATTGAAAGCTTTATGGATTGGGACTCCTATAATTCCTTAGAGTTTCTATCAAGAGATTGAGTATGAAATGTTGCCCGTGTATTGCATGTGTTGCCATGTTCAAGGTCATAATGCTCGTACATGTAAATGGAGTGGTAAAAGGCGGGATGAGGCTCAAAAACAGACAAAGGAGGGCCCCAAAGTCAGACCCTTCATGGGTTCATAAGGATCAAACTAGGGTTGAATTAGAGGCCTTGTTGATAGGGGAGTCGAGCAAGGAGGGAGAGATGTTGTCAGGAGATCAAGGGAAAACTCTAGAGTCTAAAAAGGCAATTGTGGAGGTTGCAAACACAGTAAAGGAAAAGAAAAAGTTGTTATTATAGAAATTTTTGATGAAGATATCAAGGCCTAGGAAGTGGGATCTATACTTGTCTTCATTGAGATTAGGGAAGACAATGATAGGGTGATTGATCGGGGTGGTGGATCTTTGGAAGAAGAGATACAAGCAAGGGCTGGGGATCAATGTCATGTTCAAATTGATGTTTTCGAAGCTGGTCAGGAGGTCTCAGAGAGACTACTAGAATTTGGTGACTATTCTCGATTGAAGTAGGATCAGTCTTTGATGCAAGATCAGCCTTTGAAGGGGCTGGACCAATCTATTTTTGATGCAGGAAAGAGAATGTGTTGGTCGTACCACATATTGAACCATAGATTGATCCATATATTGAACCACATATTGAACCGCAGGTGACTGAGTTGGAATATGAGGATAGACATATTGACTTATGTTCAGCAAGGGAGGATGGTTTGAGGTGAAAATTTGTTCAGACAAAAAATTGGGTGAAAGGTTAGAACATTTGGCTAAGGAGAAAATGGTACTTTCGGATTCCCATATGCAGCAAGAGAAAATTAGTAGTGCTAAAGGAATAAAATTGAGGTGTTCCACTAGGTTAAAAGCAAACCCTCTCGTGTCAATTTTTGAATTCCTCATATTTTTTCTGGAATTCTCAGGGTATTGGTACTTCAAGAAGGTGTTTAAAGAAATTAGTTTCAAAATTTCATCCTAAAATTTTCGTTATTGTGAAATCAATGGGGGATCAAGCTCGAATGCTGATATGAAAAGATAGATTGAATTTTGCAGATTGTTGTTCTAATGCTGCGGCTGGGGGTAAACTATTGTTGTTCTAGACATAGGAAACTAAGTTGATAGTGGTGAATATGGGTGGCCGATTTATCTCAATTATGGTAAAGGAAAATCTTAAAGTGGTTCTTTACACATTTGTTTATGCAAAGGCTTATTATCAGGAGCGTAGTAGGTTATGGGATAGTTAATTGGATTTTAGCACTCAATAGGTGCCAAGGATTGTGATTGGCAATTTTAACATCATTTGGAATGATAATGAAAGACGTGGGGGTAGGCTGAGGCTTATAATTGCCATGTAAAAATTTAATAATTGTATTGATGCCTGTGGTTTTTTAGAGGTGGAATCAAATGGTTAGAAGTTTTCTTGGTGCAATGGTCGATCAGGTCTTAGTAGAAGTTGGGTGAGATTAGATTGTGGCTTTTTAATGCTCTGGCTATGGAGGTTTTTCAGGATATTCATTTAAAGTATTTATCCAGGTCTACATCTTATCATACTCTAATGTTGCTTTCTTTGGAGAGTCTCTTGGTGAATCATGGCTTCCTTTCATTTAAATTTCAATAGATGTGGGTTTCACATTCTTTATTTTTGGATTGTGTTGCCCAAGATTGGGGTGGTGCTATGGTAGAACGTTCAGCTCTACTTAATCTTATGCTGAAGCTAAAAATGTCTTTGGAATAAAAACGTCTTTGGTCGGACAGAAGTTCATATCGAGAATTTACAAGAGCATATTGAAGGGTTGGAACGAGAGTTACAGGAAGGGTTTTTAGAGGATATTGAAGCAAATTTAGTTTCTTCACAAGTTGAGTTATCTGTTTGGATGGCTCGAGAAGAGCAGAGACTTTCATATCAGGTGATAGAAGGATGGGTGACGAAGGGTGAAGCATCTTTGGCATTTTTCTGTGCTATAAGTTGACAAAATTCACAACAAGTTAAGGAAATGAGGTTATCAAATGGCTCTGCTCTATTTTCTCTGGAGCTAATCCATAATGGGGCTATTTCTTATTTCCAAAATTTCTTAGTAGAAGGTTCTAGGCAATCTTTGCCTTCGTTGGAGGGATTGGTGCAAGAGGTTATTCAACCGGAAGAAAATGAAATATTAAATCGTGCGCCAACTTTGAAGGAAGTTTTTGATGCTTTCCTTTCTATTCCTATTGATAGTAGCCTGGGTCTGAATGGTTTCGAGTCGAGCGTCTATTTGTGCTTGTTGGCATATTGTTGGTGGAGATGTTGTGGAGGCTATGGCTAAATTCTTTTGAGGTATGGATTTTCCTCAATTTTATACAGCCACTTTTTTTGTCTTAATTCCAAAAATACATAATCCTAGAAGTTTTGACAAGTTCAAGCCGATTAGTTTGTGTTCATTTTTTTACAAGGTGTGCTCAAAAATTCTGGTTAATCGGCTTTCCCCTTTGTTAGATAAGATAATTTCTCCTGAGCAAGGTGCTTTTATTCTGGGCAGCAGCATTTTTTAGAACATTAGCTTAACGCAAAATATTATTCATAGCATTAATAAACCATGTCATGGTGGGAATGTGATGCTGCTGAAGATTGATATGGCCAAGGCATATGAAAGTATTGATTGGGAGTTTTTATTGCATGTCTTACGGTCTTTTGGCGTCTACCTCCTCATTAGACATTGTATCACTACTCCATGGTATTTGGTTGTTATGAGTGGTATCCCGTAAGGATTTTTTAGAAGTGGGAGAGGTCTGAGGCAAGGTGACCTGTTGTTGCCGTATCTATTTATTTTATTTGTAGAAATATTTACTTGGATGATAAAGTGAGAAGTGGAATTGAGGAAGATCAGTCTGTTCTCTCATCCTCAAGGTGCACCAATTATTTCTCATCTACTCTATGTGGATGATATAGTCATGTTTTCTAATGGGGGAAAAGCTTCGCTACAAGCTATCAGTAAAGTATAGCAAAAATATGAAGATTGGTATGGACAAGTTGTAAATAAAAGGAAGTCCTTAATATTTTTCTCCAGACATATTTCTGAAGGTAGGTGGCGTATGCTCTTGCAGACAATGGGATTTTCGGAAGGATCTATCCCTTTTACATATTTAAGAGTGCCGATTGTTTCTGGAAGGCTGCTCGGTGTTCATTTTGAGGATATTATTAATAAGATCTGACATCGTCTTGATGGGTGGAAAGCCAGATTACTGTAGAATGGTGCTCAGTTCCCTTTATTAAAACATGTGCTCTAGAGTCTTCCGATTCATTGCCTTTATGTGCTTCAAATTCCAAAAGCTATGATTGAAAAAATTCAGAGAATCATGAGTACTTTTTTTTGGGTATTAAGGAGGGCAAACCAAAAAAGAAATGGAAGGCATGGAGTAATATTTGCAGGCTGATAACTGAGGGAGGGCTAGGTCTTCGTAATTTTCAAGATGTACAGAGTTCTTTACACATGAAACTGGCTTGGAACCTGCTTCAAGGGTCCTCGTTATGGGCGAGTTTTCTTCTTAACAAATATGTTGGGGAGAAGCATATTTTTTTGGTTTCTACTTCTAAAGGTTCAACCTTTTGGAAGATGTTAATGAAATGTCTCTCGAAGGTGCTAGATAATTCTAAATTGAAGGTGCGTGATGGAAATCCCTCATTTTGGAGGGATAACTAGTCCGATAATGGACATCTATTGCTCATCATGATATTAGCGAACTACCTAAATTATCTTTGAAGGATTGTAAAACTGAGAATGGCTAGAATGTGGATCTATTTTCCAGTTTGGTGGGGATGGAGAAAGTAGAGGAGCTTGTAGAACAACTGGGTTGTCTTAAATCAGGTAAAGACTTGCTGATATGGTTGTAGAATCTGAATGGAAATTTCACTACATGTAGTGCATGGAATTGTGTTTGGCTTAGATCTCCTAAATTTCCTTGGGTGAAATGGGTGTGGCATGCTGCTATTCCAAAGAAGATCTTATAACCTGTGGAAGGCTATGCATGAGTGCTTGGCAATTGATGATTAGATCCGTAAAGTGGGCATTCAAATAGTCTCAAGATGTGATTGTTGCTTTACCAGTGTATATGAGGATATGAATCATGTTCTTGCAACAGGTGAGTTTGCGGAACATATTTGGAATATTGGCTGGGAGAAATTGGAGAGGATGAGTGGAAAGTTGGTATCGCCATGCTAGAGGATCCTCACAAAGTGGCCAATTAATTGGTATTATCCCATCGATGATTATTTGGAGATTATGGTGGCGACGGTGCAAGGCGAGGGTGGAAGGGGTGCTTGAATCAATGAACTCTATGTGGTATTCTATTAGGCACTAGGTGTCTTGGATTGCACTTAGACTCAAGGTGTCGAAACCATTAGCTAGACGTGATGAAGAAATAATTTGTTGCTTGTAGCTGCCTATTAAAGCTTCGGTTCCGTTGGTGATGAAGCAAGTGTGTTGGTTCAGGCCAAAAACTGGATGGTACAAATTAAATGTGGATGGTAGTTCCTTCGGTAATCCAGGTCCTTATGGTGTGGGTGGGGTAATTAGAAATGATAAAGGTGAGTTTGTTTATGGTTTTGCAAATTTTATAGGTCATAACTCTAATAATGCAACCAAAGTCTTGGGTTTGCTATATGGCCTTCATAATGTTTGTTCTTTGGGTGTGAGGGATGTGGAAATTGAAACGGACTCAATGTTAGTAATTAAGTGGTCGCAGTAAAAAAGGATGTGGCCTGTGGTATTTGGAGAATTACTGGGATGAAATTCTGAAAATGCTAGATGGGCTCAGATATTCTATGAATAAATCTTATAGAGAGACTAATGTTGCAGCGGATGGTTTGACTCGAAGTGGAGTAAGGTCGCAATGCTTTGTGGTTTTCCTTTCCAAATCTCCCTTTGTCTATAAAAGGTATAAGTAGACTATAAAAGATAGGTTGCCCTTATATTAGGATTGCTCGCTCATATGTATAGATTTTTTTTTTTATGATTTTATATCCTGGTTTTTTTTTACACCTAGGTTTGGTTTTTTTGAATATTTGTTACCTCCAGGTGTTGAGTTGTTACCACGATATTCCTCTGTCATAAGTGAGAGTTTCCTTTAATAAAATTGAGGTGGGGTCACTTGTGGACATGTGGCCTTACCTCTTCCTTAAAAAAGAAAAAATTGTGACTTAAGCATTTTAGACTCTTTGAATGTAACGTCTCTACTAATGATTACCTTCTTAAATTCTATCCACTAGAGTCTATACCCTTTTACACCAGTGCTAAAGTCTAAGAATTTTGCTTTCTTTGCTCTAGGATCAAGCTTATTTTCTTTAGCACAAAAGTAAGCAGGACATCAAAAAATGTATAAAGAGTCCTTGCATGTGTACCTTTTTACATTTCAATAGGTGTCTTCTCGTCATTGGTAGCTGCGGGTAGTCAGTTGATAAGGTGGCAGACATATGTCACAGCTTCAACCTAAAATTGTTTACCAAATTCAGCATCTAGTAACATACACCTTACTTTCTCCAGCAAAGTACAGTCCATCCATTCCATCACACCATTTTGTTGCAGTGTTCCTCGTACCAATGAAGGGGTCTAGTGTGTACTCCCCTCCATTGTCTTATTTGATCAGTTTGATTTTTCTACCAGTTTGAGTCTCAATCATTTTCTTATAAACTAGGAAGATATTCCGCACTTCATTTTTATGTTTCATCGTGTAAACTCTCACACGACGAGAATAATCATATACAAAAGTTACAAACTAATGCTTACCTCCCAAAGATACAATTTTGGTTGATCCCCAAATATCGGAGTATACATAGTCAAGTATTCCTTGTGTATTGTGTACAACAATTCTGAACTTGATTCCTGTTTACTTCCCCAATACACAGTGCTCATAGAAAGATAATTTGCCAGTCTTGACACTTTTGAGTAAGTGTTGCCTTACTAGTGTTTGCAGCTTAGGCCTGTCCCATATGCATATGCCAAAAACTGGTAGTGTCATGATCAATCTCATATAGCTTCTCACAGACTATGGAAGCTCTTCTATCAACAGTACTTCCTTGCAAGAAGTACAAGTTTCCTAACCTCAAACCCTTCATAGCCACCTAAACTCTCATTACCACTTTGAGTTCCATCTTTTGTCATAGTCTTGACAGTTCCATCATGCAGCTTTAACTGAATGCTCCATATTCCCTAAGTCTTATAGGCATTGTTGTTGCTCATAAGTACTGCTCCACTATCAATTTTTGTGAAGTCAGTAAACTAGTCCTGATTGGGACACATGTGATAGGTACATCTAGAATATATAATCCATTCATCGGAATGAAAAATGAATGATGAACCTGTCAAAGCAATGCCTGCATCTTCATCTCTATCGGCGACATTGGATGTGGTGGGTCGATTCTTTTGTTGTCCTTTCAGTTTGGGACAATCATTCTTCCAGTATCATTTGTTGTGACAAAAAGGACACTCATATTTGACGAGTCTTTTACTGATTGATGAACCACGTGATGTGGCCTGAGTTTTAATTTGAGAACCTTTATGCTTTGCTGGGTACTTTGACCTTGATTTCCCTCTTGTTATTAATGCTTCACTTTATGTATCTAGTTATATTTGCTTATCTTTTATGTAGTACTCATTGCTAATCAAAGAACTTGATACATTGCTAAAACTGATTTTTTCATCCCCATACAGTAGTGCGATAATTAAATACTCATATGCATTAGGTAAGGAATTTGATAACAGTAAAGTCTTGTCTTCATCTTGGATTTCAAACCATGTGAAAAAATGTATATTAATCTGTATGCTTTCTAAATATTCATAATATTTTGTTTGGATATAATCTCTTTCTAATTTTGAGAAAGTTGAGAAAAATACAAATCTTTTTTGTTTATTTTCTTCCTTCATATAATCTTGTTTAAGATATTCTTTATTAATTTTAAATTCTTCTTTACTTAAGGTAAATATTTGGGTATCATCTCCAACCACTTGTGAATATGTTAGAGAAGAAGGTTCTTTATTCTGATGGGGACTAGAGGAAGATGCTAAGTCAGGGTGATTGACTGAATATATTGGGGTATCTATAATATTTCCAGGAATAACTCCATGTACTTGGGTATCTAGATTTTGAGATCTATTTCTAGAGATTGAAGTAATTGCAGATCTATTATCAAAGTTTTGTGACCTATTTCTACTCATTGTAGACCGTGGTGTATGGTAGCTGGATGGTGCCTGGGATGAATAATTTGAAAATGATTTCCTAAAAGGTTGAAAGGCAATTTGGACTGTTCCGTCCTGGTTTTGGTCTATATATTCTAAATCATTTACAGAATCATTTTCTACTTTTGGTGATGGAATAATATTTTCTAATTTCCATTCATTAGGGAGAGTAATCTGATTCCAATGAATCTGTTTAGGAATTTGTATACTAGAATTTGGTGTACTAGATTATAATAATAATGTGTAGCCCTTCGGGCTAGTAATAAGAGCTTGTGGCTCTAATGTTGTTTTCATTAATTTATAATGGATTCTATATACTACAGTTAAAGGTTGTGATCCTTTCATCATATTATAACCATTTGTTTTAATATTTAATGTTAATGCATGTAATATATTAGTATCATATAATGAAAGTGAGTAATTAGGATAACAATTAAAATATACTGGACCTTGGAATAGGCTAGATTCAACCATGCCAAGTAATGAATCATGAAAATTATAATGTCTTCCATCTCTTAAACAAAGTAATACCGAAGCATTTAATCCATTTCTAGTAAGTGGTTTTATAGCCACTTGTACTAATCCTATATGTATAAATGAATATTTCTGTTTCTTATGGTGTTTAATGGCTTCTTTCGTTAATAATTGTAATGATTCATAGTCATTATTTAGGCTAATAGTTTTTTCTACTGTTGTAATTGTATAATTTGTAAGAAATGATAATTTTGAAAAAGTTGATTGTTTATATATTAGATTTCTGGGTACATTAGGAATTGTCCAATCTTGTAAATTTCTTTCTAGTTCTTTTATACTATAATCTTCTTGGTTTATATTTTCAGTTTCTAAAGGTACTTCTATATTAGATGTTTCTGGTTTGAATAAAGAATTCATTGAGACAAAATTTTATACAAAGATTTCCTATATAAAAGAAAAATAAGTAGATCAAGACCTTGAGGGAACACCACCGGGACCACCCTTAAAGCCTCCTTGGCATATGCGGGCTGACCAACTGATTTTCATGGCTTACCAACACAAGATTCTCAATATACTCTATTTTCTTTTATGTAGGTTATCGTTGATAAAATTCTTTATTGAATTTTTACTTTTTTTTTTATAAAGCAAAAATACTTAAATGATTTCTTACACTATTAATTTCTGATATTAAGAAATTACAATGATCTTCTAATTCTTCTATTGCAGCCTGTCTACTTCTATATACGTGATATCTTTCCATCATTGAACTATAATCTAATCTCATTAATAATTGTTGCTCTTTAAGAGATTTTATCCTTTCTTTTAATTGATTTAATTCAAGTCTCAAGTTATATTCTAAACAGTTTAATTCATAACGATCACGAAAACCAATATTATGTGCGTAATAATTCATCATGAAATTAAACATAAACAGAACAGAATAAAATAGCAATAAAATAACAATTGCAATATAATATTATTATATAATAATATAATAACCTTTGGCTCTGATACCAACTACGTATACCAGGATATATATAATAATGATATATATATATAATATAGTATTACAATTAATATACTATAGGAATATTAATAAATAAATGCATGAAGTGCGGAAAATAAGGGCAGGCGGTACAATCGTCCTTAAAGCATGAATAAACAGAAACAATATATGATAAAATTAACTTTATTGAAAACATAGTACTTACAAGGAGATTAACTCTCAAAGGATTGAAAGGCAGGAGACATGAAAGAAGTTTACAAGAGAGAGGTTTTTAGAGTGACGAGAGAGAAGGACTGAGAATGGCTTTCAGATGAGAATTTATGAATGCTTTTCCTTACAAACATCTTGCCTATTTATAGGCAACGAAACAGTAACTTACAATAATATTCCTGACATGTACAGTGACACCACTAACTCATACACAGTAATATAGGCAACTACATTTATTAAACATGGGCGGCTACACAGTAAATGGACAACTGGACGATTTTTAACTGACGGGCATCTTGAACAGTATTCTGATAATGGACAAAAGACAATAATTACATAATTTGAGGGTCATAATTTGCCAGTTCAAGGCCTGTTGTAATGGTGATGATGTCGTCTGCTGTACTGGAGATAATCTGACTTGATGGTCTTCTTCTTCATCACTGTCTGAGACTTGTGACATTGCCTCAGCTAATTTTTTCAAATCCTTTTTATTGGTAATCGTTGCTAATTGAGCTTGAAACCTGCTTTTCTGAACTAGAACTTCAGGAGCCTTGGTAATCTTTGAGAACATTTTTACAACATGATCATAATTGTACTTTTCCCACCATTTTATAGAAACTTGACGGACTAAGAACATAATGTTTTTAAGAGAAGGATGAGGTTTAATGACATATTCCCACTTCATAATCCAATTTAATTTGATTTTAAGAAAGAAAAGGAGAAGTGGTGGACAGTGTGATAATGAAGGTGGATATTCGTTTTGTAATGTGAAAGCCTGAAGACTCTCCTGAAGAGGTGGAGAGAGCATAAGAGATTCTGGTCCAAATTAATCCCACCATAATAAGAACCATCGTGGCAGGGTTTTAATTTCCTGTAATTTGTCAAAATGAAGAAACCAGGAATGGTGCAAATTTTTGTTTTGTTTTAAAAATGTCTTGTTCCATGCTTGCTGGTAATCATAATAATCGAAGAAATGAATACAGCTAAGAAAATCTTCTTGTCAAATATGGGCTTTTTCCCCATTGTTCAAGGGTAAGAACCTGCTTAATAGTAACTTTGTGGAATGCAATAATCGAAGTTGCAGGTGGAGAAGGTTGAGATTGTAGAGAATAGGGAATTTCAGAAATAATAATAGAATCTGTGTCCACCAAAATAAATTCACAGAAATTCTGGGTCTTAGTAATATTTTGGGGAACATAATGCCAATCTGGTAATAAAAAAGCGTCGAGCAATTTTTGTGGTTCAGAAAGATGTTGTAATTATGATTCGATTGGAAAGACAGGATGCCAATGGGATTTGAGGATAATCGGTGTGGCAGAAGGCTGAGATAATAATGGAGGATTGATAATTTGGGAAGGACTAGAGCTAGAGGAAGAAGAAGAAACAGCTTTTAAATATGTAAGTAATTTAGAAGAGGATAATGGAGAAAATGGATTATAGGTTGGCCTAATGTTTTGTGGTAATGTCCCTAATACTGTATAGGGTTTTGGTGTAACAGAAGGACAGGGTGAAGAGTAAGGAGGAGAAGGTGGTTTGGCATAGGATGATTTGGATTTCACTCTGGACTTTGAGGAAGACATAATTTTCCCTGTAAGAATTCTCGGGATAGAAAATCAGGAAGAGAATTAGAATCTCCTTTAATATGCTCAATATCAAAATAAAATACTTAAAATAGCTTGCCATCTTGCAAATATTTGTTTGGCAGCCAAGTTTTTAACATCTTTAATTAAAACTTCCTTGGCTGATTTACAATCAATTCGAAGTAAACACTTTTGATTTAAAAGATCATTTTGAAATTTAGAAATGCATAATACAATAGCTAAAATTTCTTTTTTAATAGTACTGTAATTCTTTTGAGCATGATTCCAGCATCCTAAATGGAATCGAATAATCTGTTCTTTTTCACTTGATAATTTTTGTTTTAAAATTTCTCCATAACCAAGATCAGAGGCGTCTGTTTCAACGATTTTAAAAGCATTGGGAGATGGTAATCCTAAACATGGTAATTTTTTAACATGAGCTTTTATTTGTTTTACAATATTTGTATGTTCTTCTGTCCATGGAGGTGGATTCTTTTTTAATCTTTTAAATAGTGGCTTACATAATGGTCTTAATGCTTGATAAAAGTCAGCAACATAATTTAGACTTCCTAAAAATCTTTTGTAATTATTGCTTATCTTTTATTTCATCAGGGAATTTATTAGCAAATTCTATAGCCCGACTTATTGGAGTAATGGTTCCTTGATAAATATCATGTCCAAGGAATCTAATCTTGTCTTGGAATAATTTAACTTTGGATGATGAAACTACTAATCCGTTTTGTTTAATTATCTGGACAAAAGTATTTAAATGTTTCCAATGTTGTTCAATTGATGAAGAGAATATTAATACATCATCTATATAGACTATAGAAAAATGAGTGAAGGGAGTAAATATTTCATTCATAATATTTTGAAATTCACTATGAGCGTTTTTTAATCCAAAAGGCATAATGTTCCATTCATAATGTCCAAATGGGACTGTAAATGCAGTTTTATACCTATCTTTTTCAACAATCTAGATTTGCCAAAATCCGCTTTTCATATCAAATTTTGAAAATATAGTGGCATTATAAAATCGTGATAATAAATCTTTTTTATTAGGAATATGATACCTAATCCATTGTAAGACTTTATTTAATGGTTTGTAATTTATAACTAACCTGGAAACACCTCTTTCTAATTCTGCTTGCTTTTGTACATAAAAAGCAGCACAACTCCAAGGAGATTTACTTTTTCTAATGAGTCCTTTAGATAATAAATTATTAATCTCTTGTTTACAAAATTCTAATAATTCCTTATTCATTTGAATAGGTCTAGCTTTAGTAGGAATATTCTTTTCAGAAAATTCTTTTTCATAGGGTAATTCAACTATATGTTGTTTTCTATTCCAAAAAACATTAAGTAAATTAGAACATACTTCTTTTTCAATTATATTTTTAAAATTATTAATTTTTTGAATTAATAAGGGATCTTTTAATTGTTCTTCAATTCTTTTATATTTTAATTCCTGTTTTAAGAAATTTATTTGTTTTTCTTTTCTTTTAATCTTAACTTTTGTTAAAAAATTAATTTCTTTGGTTAATGAGGCTTCTTTTAAGGAATTAATTTCTCTAGAGACTGGAGGAAATAAAAATTTAAATTGAATTTCTTTTCCTAATACCTTAGTGGAAATTCCTTCTTCTGTTACAGAAAAAGGGTAAAGTAAAGCAAGAAATGAGTTTCCTAATATTACTTTGGTGTTAATATTTTTTACTAGAATAAATGTTGTTTTAAAACAAATTCCACTATTACATATATGTGCATTTGATAATTTATAATTTATGTTTAATTTTGCTCCATTAAGTTGAGATAATGTCTCTTTTGTTTTTTCAAAATATTTAGAGGGTATTATTCCTTCTTGTATGCAGTTTAAATCTGCACCTGTATCTAATAAAGCAATTGCAGAAAAGGAAAATTCTTCATTAATAGAAATAGTTAATTCAGTATACCATTTTTGAAAATTCATTTTATTAAGTATATTTATAAAATTTTCTGATTCTTCTTTAGTAATTTTTGTTGAGCTTTCTCCTTGTTCCTTTTTAGGGGTGTCATTATTTTTATCTATTTTTAATAATATTATTTCTTGTAATAATTTTTCATTGGAAACTTCAAGTTTAGTATTGGAAGCTTTTAGATTTCTAATTTCTTTCTTTATTTCATTAATTTCTTGTTGTAAGTCTTTTAAAGTAACATTTTGTTTATCTGTTTGAAATCTATTTACTATTTCTAAAAAATCATATGTTGAGGGGTTTGAATTAGGTTCAATAGGTTTAGAGTCTGTAAAAGTATCTTTTAATTTTTCTAAGTATTCTCTCATTTCTTGTGGATTATTAATTTTATCTATTAATTCTAATATAATATTTTCATGTGATGATAATACATTAATAGTTTTGTTACAGATACAATTATTCTTATCTAGACAATTACAAACATGAATCTCATTTTTTTCTGATTCGTTATCTGAAGATTGTTCTGAAAGACTTGAATCTTTTAATTGATAAATTTCATCTTCTTCTGTAGAAATTTCATCTTCCTCACTTGATTGTATAAAAATATTTAATAAGTTTTCTTTTAATTCTTCAGATATATCCAATTCGTTAATTTCTTTTTTAACTTTACAATTTGATGCATAATGACCAACTTTTCCACATTTATAGTAGACAATTTGTTTTTTCTTTTTATTAAACTTTTTTGTATTCTTTACTGATTTCTTATATATTCGTTGGTTTTTCTATTGGCTTTTTGTAAGAGTTTTTTATATTTTCTTTTCTTGGTTGGATAAGTCTTATAAGTTCTTTTTACCTTTTTACGTCTTGTAGAAGGAGCTAATAATGGAGAGTAACCAAACTGTTCACAAAAGGTACCCAATTCTTTTGTAGCAAATTTCTTTTCTTTTTCTAATTGCTTTTTTAATCTTAAATCATTACACATAATCAGACCAGTTCTATTAATAGAAGATATTATGTCTCCATATGTGAGATTAACAAAATCAATAGTACCATCTGATTTTACTAAAGATTCTCG
This sequence comes from Carya cathayensis, assembly GCA_011037825.1. Taxonomy (NCBI): domain Eukaryota; kingdom Viridiplantae; phylum Streptophyta; class Magnoliopsida; order Fagales; family Juglandaceae; genus Carya; species Carya cathayensis. Next base: position 169,029 of record QGSO01000837.1, read on the forward strand.
TACCTTTTGGGCGAAGTAATATGGAAGTCCGGCTATGAACTTTTCCTTCCAGTATGGTTGTTGACAGTCATCTCTGATCATAACTTTAGTTAGAAAAACATCTTTATACCATCTAAAATCGGATAATTGAGGACATCTTAAATTAATTAATAAATCACTAGTTCTTTCTTTAAATTGAAAAGGATCACCTACAAAATGCTTTGTCAATATAAATATTAGAGTATTAACAGCATCTTCTATAGGTTGACCGTCTTCCGTCTTAATCTGTTGCATATTTTCATCATGTTTGTAAGCATTTAATATTGCTAATCTTTGTTCTTGTGTAAGATAATGATCCCACCAGCCTTTTAGTTGGCCAGTAAAACCTGTAACTAGAACATGTGCTACATGATGATCTGACCTCCTACTGGCTTTATAAACATTTGCTACCATAATCATTTCTTGAAAATGATTTAATATTTCATATTCAGATAATCCATCTATATTCCATTCATATAATGCATCTAGTGCGATCTGACTATTAGTATTAATAGTATATAGTAAATTAGTAATATTTATTAACTTATTTACTATAGTCTAATAACTAGATAGTCTAGATGTAATAACTAGTAACTAATAATATGTAATAACACTAGTTACACTAGTACTAATAGATAATAACTTAAAGATATTAATTTAATATATATAACTAATAGTATACTATTATATATATATATATATTATATATCAGTAATACACTAATACAGTAATACTATTACTCTATTATACTAATACAGTAATACTATTAGTCTATTAATATATAGTAAATTAGTAATATTTATTAACTTATTTATTATAAGTTTATAACTAATAACTAGATGTAAATATCATGTAATACTAATAACTAGTAGTGATTTATTAATTTAGACGGTTAGTGATTTAGTCTTAGTCTTAGTAAGTTAGTATAAATATTATTATATTAGTATTACTGTATTAGTATAAAATTATATATATTAATAATTAGTATGATAAATATTAGCCTATTAGGTTAGATAAAAATTATAAATAATTATAAATTATATACAATTATAAATAATTATATACAATTATAAATAATAAATATTATATAAATAATAAAATATATTAATATTTATTCGGTTCGGTTCGGTCTGGTCCGTGGCAAAAAATCCCTGGACTGGGACTGAACCGAAACCCCTCGATCCAGAGAAAATAGGACCGAGACCGATCGGACCTTCTCCCGGTCCTGTTCGATTTGGACCAAAACTGCCAGTCCGGTCGGTTTTGCCGGTCCGAACCGGCCGGTACTCTCCCCTACTTGCATGGTCCAACCGATACATTGCGCAACAATTTAACCCTTTCTAGGGATCACCAAGCAAGGGAAACCTCACTAATACATTGTTCAAAAATTTCAAACATTGCAATAACATAAACCTTGCTGATCAGGATCATCAAGCAAATCCAGTCTGATACAGACACTGGTCAGAAATTTCGAGTATCGCAAGAAAATAACCATTACGTACTCAGGATCACCGAGTAAGACTAGTTTGACCAATACATTGCTTAGTAATTCCAAGCATCGCAAGAAAACGATAATTTATCGGGATTACTAAACAAGTCAAGTCTGACGGATACATTGGTGGGTAATACTGAACAACGCAAGAATTTAATCTTTGCTCGGGATCACCAAGTAAGATCAATCCAATCGGCATGTTGCATGGTTACGCCATCTTCAACAGAACATAGCCATGGCCCCTGGCTCGCTCCTCATTTGGATTGGAGGTATCATATATGCTAGTCTATTTCTTTATCGGGAAACATTCAACATTTTCACTAAAACAACGGAGAATATGAGTGAGAAGACCCATCAGGGTGGATAACATACCTAGCATCTATTAACAGACGTACAATTAGGAATTTTAAAAGTTTTAAATTCATTTCTCAATATCAAATTTATTAAATTAAATTACTAATCGAAGAATTTAAGTAAATTTATTATACTTAGCAATAATATTTTGAACAGAATTTAAAAAAAAATTATCAATTTTTGATGCACGAGTAGTTGGATATATAATATATTCATATAAATAACACAAAGGCTAGACGTTGGATAATAGGTACAAGAACGTCCCTTTAAACCCATGTGAAAATAGCACTGGGGATCGATCATGGACACTTGTTCATAGATGAAATCAAAGCCATAAAAATATGAAAAATACTTTGGGTACTGAATTAGGGATTTAAGAAGTGTCCCGAAAGTTTTTTTTAATTTTTAAATTTAGCGATTAAAAAAGTATTTTTTTTGTAGTGATGTTGTAATTTTTTTTAAGAAAAAAAAATGTAAAAATATAAAAAATTTATAAAAAAAATAAAAATTTTTTTTTGCCTTCTTTCGGTGGCGATTCGGGCTACATCCTCTGTAGCAGGACTCTAGTATTGTCATTGAATAAATGTGCGGGGCCATTACTTTGAAAAAAATGCTCCTAAATCCACTTTCTTTGACATGTTCCACTAAGGCCTTATGAAAATATAATAAATAATTATGGAGCGACTTTTACTAAAATCAGAGCTATAAAAAATACAGTCCTCAGTTTGAAACATATTAAATAATTTCTCATCTTATATTATTAGAGCATTAATAATGGACTTAATAAAATTAAAATTTAGCTAAAGTTTAATTAAATTATACAAAATGTGACTTTAATAAACTCAACAAATGAAGAATAAATTTAGCTTTCAATATTTTCACCGGCTAACTTTTATTGTAGTATAAAATATTCTCATCTCGCAGGCGGCTTCATTTGGCGCGTTTCACTTCAAAATTTCATTTCCCGCTTTTGAGTTCGCTTTGGTCTTCTTCGTCACGGCTACGCGACCAATTTTCCAGTTCTCTTTCTTCCTACGGCAGGTAACTTCCTTTCCATCCATTTATTTCTCATGATTCCATCTTCATCTTTTTTTACAAGTAAACCCACGCACCAGAATCTCACTTCCCATTTATCACTTGAGGCATCACTTTCTATTTCATCTTCATCTTCATCATATTACTTCATACCCACATCCTTGCAGGTGACCCACGACCAGCAGCCAAAGCATTTCGCCAAATCCCCACACAGTCGTCGTCTACCACCGCATGGTAAGCCAAGCCAATTTTTATTTTTTTTTTCCTTTTTCTTTGTCTCTGTTTTTTCTTCCAGAAAATGGAATGTGGATGACGATTTCTTTTTTTTGGAATGTGGAAATATGGTTTGTGATTTTTGGGCGTTGTCGGAATGTGAAAGTCTAGTTTTTCTGTAATGTGGGAATGTTTCATTCCATGAGAATGATGAATCTTGGTATTCGAATCCTCCGATCGAGTTCATGGAGGCAAATAATCTTACTGATACGCCCGGAAATGGGCCTTTTAGGGAGGATGTGGTTAGTCTTGATGACGAGTTTGTCGCTGCAGTTTGGCCTTTTACCGTGGTTTATACAGGAGGGGTCGATCCTCTGTTATGGAATATGTGATCAGCTTTACCGTTAATTTTTCAGAAGACTTGAATATGTGATCATTTTAAATAAATGTACCCAGTATTTTGATAAATCGAATATGAAAAGTTTAAAATTAATATTTTAATAGAATAATAAAAGATTTGTTCAGTCTAGTATCTGATGTTGTAGAAAATGACTAGTAAAAATTTGTAAAAATAAATTTTTTAGCTAAATTTTAGTTAAAATTTATTGAGACCAATTATGCTCTTATGGTAGCTTCTTATCCATTATCCTAAAATGTTCCAACATAATAAATTAGTGGCACCCTAAATTCTCATATAATCTGCCAATTCCTAATAAATTATTCATCAAACAGGTTCATTCACCTTCTATCGCCAACTTCAAACCCAGAATCTAAACCAAGCGGCAGGCAAGATGGTCAAGGTTGCTACAAAAACAAAACGACAAACAAGGAAGAAGATTAGAAAATCCTCGACGAGTGAGTATGGGGAGCCGTCTTTTGATGACTTGGAAAATGGGGCCTCCGAGCGGCAACTTCTGTAACAAAGCAAGGTAGAAGAATTTCTATTCTGGGAAGATGTTGAAAACAGAGTTCGTACACTCTATGTATATTGAATTGAATGAAAGCTTTATAGAAAAAAGAAAAATATATACAAGTTACCAAAGGAATATTCTAACTACCTGTGAGAGAGGAAAATACATTAATGTCCCTTATGTACAGCTAAAGGAAAAACAAAAAAACAAAAGGTTTCTATAAAAGGCATGGCAGGTTCCATTATGCAACA
>QGSO01000838.1:0-60123 GCA_011037825.1 Carya cathayensis
TCAAGCTACAAAATGAGATTGAAACAACATTAGCTAAGGAAGACCTGAAGTGGAAGCAAAGAGCAAAACAACACTGGATGAAAATGGGAGATAAAAATACAAAGTTTTACCACCTCCATGCCACCCAAAGAAGAAACACAAACAGAATCCAGCAAATCCTTGATTGCAAGGGCAACTTGGTCACTGGAAAACAACACATAAGGCCCATACTATCCTCATTTTTCATTTATTTGTTCACATCCTCGAGGCCCTATGGAATTGAAGAATGCTTAGAATACATGCCTCAGAACGTCACACCAGATATGAACACTTACCTGACAAGGTTGTTCACTGCAGAGGAGGTTAAGGGAGCAGTTTTCCAGATGAATGGTTTGGGTTCTCCTAGACTAGATGGATTTCCTGCTCTATTCTATCAGTCCAAGGGGGAAGTGGTTGGGAAAGAGGTCTCTAATTTTGTTCTTAATATTCTAAATGAAGGGGGACACTTGGAGGGAGCCAATGACACCTTCATTACCCTTATCCTAAAAGTTAAAGAGGCCAAAAGAGTTGTTGATTTTAGACCCATTAGCTTATGCAACATTTTATACAAAATAGTGGCTAAGGTTATTGCAAATAGACTCAAATTTATATTGCTTAACATTATCTCTCCAAACCAGAGTGCTTTTGTTCCAGGTAGGGCCATCACATACAATATTTTGGTTGCCTATGAAGCTCTCCACTCGATGTCTACAAAACTGCAAGGGAAAGTTGGCTATATTTCTTTCAAACTAGATATGAGCAAGGCCTATAACCTTGTGGAGTGGCATTTCCTCTCATCTATAATGGCAAAACTGGGGTTTGACAGAAAGGTAATCTCCTTGGTATTGGAATGCATAACTTCAGTCTCATACTCAATCCTACTGAATGGTGAACCACAACCCCATTTCAAGCCAACTCGAGGACTAAGACAAGGGGACCCCCTTTCTCCTTACCTCTTCATTCTATGTGCAGAAGCTCTATCAACTCTACTCCACAAGGCAGATAGAGAAGGAAGTATTGCTAGTGTAACAATGGGAAGAGGCCATATCAAAGTCAGCCATTTATTTTTTGATGATGATAACATGATCTTCTGCAAATCTAACTCCTTAGAATGGTGCAAACTTATGAGAATTTTGGGTCAATATGAGAGTGCCTCTAGTCAGCTGCTCAACAAGGAGAAATCATCCATATATTTTAGCAAGAATACTTCAACATAAAATAGAAGAACGATTCTGAGAATAGCAAGGGCCCAAGCTACTGGCTCTTTTGAGAAATACCTTGGCCTTCCAGCCATGGTGGGGAGAGCAAAAACAACATCATTCCATGGACTTGTTGATAAGGTTTGGGCTCGAATCACTAATTGGAAAACCAACTGTCTTTCCATAGCAGGTAAAGAGATCCTACTCAAATCTGTTCTACAGGCAATTCCCACCTACACTATGAGCATCTTCCTCCTACCCCAATCCATTATTAATAGACTGGACCAACTCTTAAGGAAGTTCTGGTGGGGATTTGATGAAAATCAGACCAAAATTCAATGGGTCAAGTGGGACAATCTGTCCAGGCCTAAGGACTAGGGAGGTATGGGATTTAGGAGTTTCAAGAGCTTTAATCTGGCTCTTCTAGCAAAGCAAGGGTGGAATATCCTAAGAAAACCTGAAGGCATGCCTGCCCAAATTCTAAAACAGAAGTACTATGGCCAAGGATCCTTTTTAGTAGCTAAAATGGGACATAGACCTTCACTAGTATGGAGAAGCCTGAAAGCAGGACTTGGTATTTTGAAGGAGGGACTCCAGTGGAAAGTTGGCAATGGAGCTAAGATCAAGATATGGGAAGACAGGTGGCTGCCTAGACCTCATTTCCTCTCTTCTAATCCTGACAGTAATGAGAACTCAACAGAAACTCTATTGGATGAGCTAATAGATCCAGTGCTAAGGAAGTGGGATGAAAATCTCCTACACAATCTATTCTCACAGGACAGTGTGGATGTCATTAAAACCATCCCCATTAGTTTAGGTGGTAGAGAGGACCGTTTGGGATAGGGAGGAACATCAAATGGCATCTTCTCAGTGAGAAGTGCCTACCATCTGTACAGAGAAATACAAACCAACCTAGAGAGTGGCACATCAAAGAACTCAAACCAAGAGGGATTCTGGAAAGATATGTGGAAGATGAAGCTTCCAAATGGAGTGAGGATGTTCCTTCAGAGGGCCTGCAGTGAGGCTTTGCCCACCTTTAGTAACCTATACAGAAGGAAGATTAGAGAGGACAAGATATGCCCAATATGCCATATGGAGGAGGAAACTTCGAGCCATGAACTATGGAACTGTGAAGCTGCTTGAGATGTATGGGGACAGGCCAGTTTACATATCCAAGAAATGACAACCAATGATCCATGCTTTAAGGAAGTTTGGTGCTAGATGAGAGAGAGATTATCCCAAGTTGAAATGGAAGAAGCAGGCATGATAGCAAGACTCCTCTGGACTAGAAGAAATGACTTTGTGCATGGGAAAGCATTCAGACACCCAAACTCAATCATTTAGAAAGCAGAAGCTGACCTGAGATGCTTCAAGGAAACTCAGAATAAGACCTCGGTTTGAACTATGTGAGAAATGGAAGAAACCCCCAGAAGGAAAGTATAAACTCAATTGGGATGCTGCTATGGATGTGTCGAGAGGTTTGGTAGGCATTTGAGGCATAATCAGAGACTGTCATGGGGAGGTGCTAGTTATAATAAGAGCCAGAAGGAAAATGACACTCTCTTCTTTTGCTGCAGAAGCTCATGCTTTGATGGTGGCAGTGCTCTTTAGCCAAGAAGCAGGGATACTCGATCTAATGCTTGAAGGCGACTGTTTATAGGTTGTTGAGAAGTTGCAAAAACCAGTAGAGGACTGGAGCACAGGAGGCCTAATATTGGAAGACACAAGAAAGGTCCCAAAGTTTTTTGTCTCATGGTCTGTTTGCCACACTAAGAGGGATGCTAATATGGTAGCACACAAGCTAGCCAAGGATGCCCTTTTAAGTGATTATGTTCTATTTGATCTAGAAGAGATTCCAATTTGTATTAATCAACTTGTTGCTGTTGAAGCTTTGTAATTTGTTTTAAGTAATGAAAGAGTCATCTCCATTTCAAAAAAAAAAAAAAAAGGACGTTATTTTGAAGATATTTACTATTAGTTTCAAATATATGATTTTTTTTATGCAAGAGGATTTTGGTTAGGCCTAAGATTTTATATTTTTGGGTTAGATCCATGTTTTATTGAGTTTTAGCCATGTGATTTTAATTTTGATGATTGGATATTCTTTAGGACACATTCTTAAACCATGTGATGCTTTATTTAGAAGATCTCACCTTCTTAAGCCATTGATAAAGAGATTTATCAAAGCTAGTTGAGGAAAAAGTTTCTGTTTTTGGACCAAGTGTAAAACCAAAAACTCCAAGTGTTATTTTGTGATTTTGGTGACTTTAGTTTGATGATTTAAAGCATGGTTGATCTTAGGATGATGTTATGAATGTGTTAGAAGTAAGATTTGATTTTTTTGGAATTCTTGGAGATGCTTAAATTTAAGGTCAAAGATTGTGATTCAAGTGTTTGGATCTTTTTACAAAAATGTTTGGTGTTGATTATTAGCTTTTTCTAAATGGATGTTTTAAGTATGGTTTTAAACTTAGGATAGAAAGATCTTTGTTGCAAAATTTTGGTTTAAGCATGAGTTTTGAAGTTTGAAGGAATTACAACAAAAATCAAGATAAATGGCCTATGGATGTTTTGGCCATTGTTTGTTTTCTATAGTTGTGATTTGTTTTAAATTTTTCTGAATTAATATTTGAGTTTAGGACAAATTTACATGAGGAATGTAAATTTTAGAAATTTTTGGAGTTAGAATGTGAAATCCTTAAGTGAGGGGTAAAATGGTCATTTTTTCACATGTAGAGGGTAAAATGGTAACTTTATTCAAATTTAGTTTGTTTTCATGCTTCTAATTGTTTGTAATTAAATTTCTAACTTTTAGAATACCCTCTTATAGTTTCTCGTGTTTCGCACTTTATTCTCGTAAAACGCGGCAATTGAGGTAAGTTAGCTTCTAACTTACTATCAGTTTACTGTGTATGTATGATGGGTAAGGGAACTACAATTTATGTATGTATGTTATCATATATGTCATGCCATGCCACATAATTATATGTTTATCTTTTATGCATGATTTATTCTGCCATGAATATTTATCTGTTACACTATCTATTCTATCACGTATTGCTATATGTTATAAGTATGCCACATGTTACATGTATGTCATATCATGTAATATTCACCATTGCAAGTATGTCATGTTAAGTAAAGAAGTCAGATCAAGTTTATGTTAAGTCAAGTTTCAGATCACGTTCATGTTAAGTTATTTATGCCAATTACGACCCTAAGTGCTAGGATGAGGTAATATCCTAGTGGAACTCCTTTGTTCATACTGGAGTGTCTAAATAGGTGTGAAATTCCCTGGGTTGACGAAGTATAGTCAACAGGTTGCCAATGAGGCCTAACTAATTGGTCACCGGAGTGCGCCAGACACTAATGCTGATGGAGCCATATTTTATTTTATGTTTGTTCATAGCAAGTGTGGCACAAACAATTCATGGGGCCACAACAATTGTAGAGCATACACTACGTGTGACACAGTAATTGTGACATGTAGAATATATGGGGCTACAACAACTGTGGAGTATGTATTAACGCACTCACAGCTGGTGTAGATACCTGTGTTGAGAATATCAATGCATTAGATTCTTTCTCAGTTACTAACGAGACACTAGAGACACTTTCATGTTTGGCATGTCTTATAGCATGCAGATGCAGCATGAGGTGCTTTATAGAAATCTTTCGTGTTTATAAACATGAAATTGTAGGCACTTCGATATTGAAAATAAGTTCTCAAATTCCAATTATTGAGTTCTTTAAAGCATATTCATAATCATTAAAATTTAGATCCAGAACAAATATGGGAAAAGTAAAAACAAATACATCTTCATAAGAACATCATGATATGCAATAAGATTTTGAGTTTTTATTAAAAAGCTTTTCATGCGATGAAACACAAAGTTGTCAATTGTTCTAAAGCTACAAACGCTTGTAGCCCGAATCACCATCGGAAAAAGCAAAGCAAGTATTCCAAGATCTAGTAGCCAAAAACCTAAATTTATTTTAAAAAATTAAAATAAGCTAACCCTTGGAGAAGTTCTTTCATGTACCAGTGGAGAGTCCTCTCATAACATATTTAGTGAATTTAAAAGATCAACATATTGATGTAAAATGATCTAAAGATAAAGTCAGCAATCCTACAGAGACAAGAAGGTTTTTTTATGAAACTCCATGTGCCAACCTCATTCAACTAATTCTAACCTTTCCATTCCATTTTTTGGTTGTTTGTTTGGTTGGCCTGTAGGAAAAGTCCAAGCCAGGGTCTAGGAAACTACAAACAACAGAAAAACCAAGGGGATTATCAAAAGGTTTATTACCTAAATTTTTTTGGCATCAAAATTATAAAAAGGTATTTATGGCCAGTTCTAGAGAAGTTAAAAATAGGGGGATTGAAATTCAATATAGATATAAGCTAACCAGGCTTCAGAAAAACCAAGTAATGAGTCCTAAAGCTCTTTAATTATGATTCATTCTACTACAATATATAGAGCTAGCATTTCTCTCTGAGCATTAGAAGTAATTTTTTGTATTTTCCACAGAACTCAAATCCACCAATGGAGCTGGGAGACATTGATCTTTTCCAGCTATTTATGGTCATTTCTACAAAATTTTGAAGCCCGCAAACAGAGCAACGATGAATGTATTTGATCTAGGTATGTTAGTATACAACAAGGAAAAAATCACAACAAAAGTAACTATTTCTATAGAAAAGTTCACAGATAGTTTAATCTTGTGTTCTTCATCTCTACCCTTGGATTAAAAAAAAATTTGTAATCGAACGAAAATTGCACTAATAAAAAACAAAGAAAAAGAATAAACATCTAAGATAGAAACTACACAAATCGAAAAGTTGTAAGCTCATGAGAGAGAGAGAGAGAGAGAGCATGATAGATAAAGTTAGAGAAATTGACCTGCGTAGATGATGGTGTTGGTGGCAACGATTGGAAATCCCGTGAGAATGTTAAATCCCTAAAAAGACAGAGAGAGAGAGAGGGAGGGTGAGAGAGGAAGGGGCGAAAGTGACTGAAAGGGCGAAGAAATAATAAGGGTATTTAAAAGAGTTAATACAACAACCAGAAGTCGTGGTAATAAGTCATTTAGAGCAGCCAACAAAATTGTGGCAAGCCTTTGTCATTGTAAGAAGTTATTAAAATGGCCTACAATTACGAAATGGAGTCATTTTTGGCAAGATTATTTCCAGGGACCAAAACTCAAGGGAAAAAGTGTTTAATTCCGGCTACATTTCCAGTTGGCCACAAGATTTCAATTGAAATGAAAATGTTAGCTACTTCCAACAATATTAGTCTTGTAGGAAATAAAAAGAGCCCAATCTACTAATTTTTTTTGTAGTGTGCATGCCCATGTGGCCATCATAAAAATATGTTCCTGCCTGCACAGTTTTTCAAAACGTTGAAAATCTTCCACACACACACACACACACACACATAGGAAAAGATGAGTGAGAGTTTACTCTATCAACTTTGAACCTATAATGAAAGGTCTCCCCACAGTTGATAGCACACAGTGAAATGAAAGCAGTTCCATCTGCCCAAGGTGTGCCCAACTGAAATATAGGAGCATTCACTCAGATCAATACCACATATATAGCTTTAACACAGATGTCACACAGAGAGAGAGAGAGAGAGAGAGAGAGAGAGAGAGAGAGAGAGAGAGACCTGTCGGATTCCATGCCAGTGAATGACAACTCCCTCAGTGGGGAGCTTGTTAGTGAGTTCAACAACAACTGTGTCTCCTAATTTTGCTCGGATGGTCGGGCCAGGAAACTGTCCATTGATCCCCATCACGAAATTCTCGATGCAATATGGAGACCAATACATATACTCTACTTCCCATTTAAAATGCATGGCCTTGGCACCTGAAGATAATCGAATAAATGGTTACAAAATGCAGCAAATAACAAGAGCCCTAAGAGTAAGACCCCTTGAAATTGGGCGAACCATTTGTTGGCACCATGTTCTCCTAAACACGACAGAGGAAAGTGAAAAAAAGAGGGCCAAGAAAACCTTTAAAGAAATGTGAAGGCTATATTTGGCTATGAAGTTGAATTGTGTTGGGGTGTTGGGTAGTGAAGGCTTTATATATAATGGGGATGGAACTATTGATCAATTTATAGAGCAGTGAAAGAGCTAGAAAAGCCGCTTCTCCGAATCCCCCCTAAAAAAAATTAAAAATATAAACAAAAAGAAAAAGAGAAAGAAATTAAAAGAAAGCTTCCATCTCAAATATCTTGGATTCCATGGACTGCAATTTGGAACAACGGTACCATTATTATTGGCTTTATTCCATCCTTCAACCACTCACTCTCGTGTGACAATATATAATTATAATGTTCCTCATGTACAATTAGATCATCATAAAGCAAGAAAGAGAAAGGCCGAAGAACAATAAAAAATTTCCAATTAAAATTATAAATAATATCTACGAGCCTATAACCTGCGCAATGCACTGACTGTTATTTATTCTTAATTTTATAACTCTAAATAGTTCATTATACATAATCACTACTACAACTATTAATAAAATATTTATACAATGGAGGATGCATGTATAAAAGAGTTCACTTTATTCATAAATATTTCATGGTCACTTTACAATATTAAAAGATTTCACGACACAAATTTGTGGGTTTTCATTTTGTGTAGTCTTGTAAACTTCCATACAACTTATAAGCTTCTTAGATTTAAACTACTTTTCAAGACCACATATGGCATTTCTTTTATAAAAAAAAAAAAAAGAAGACCACATATGGCATTTTGTTTTATAAAAAAAAAAAAAAAAGGACCACATATGGCAAACCATGACAGCAGGCCTCCTTAAAAGTGCAAATCATCCTCTTTTACCAAATGGTTTCGTATGTTTAAGGGCAAAAGCCAAAAAGATGCGTGTAGGGTTTAAAAAAAATAGGTAGCAAAATGGTCGAGGGAAAGGATTCCAATGAATTATTGATACCTCTGCAAGACATAGAGCCCATGCTTCAGAAATTTTCACTGTATTTAACCTATCCATATGAAGGTTTTGAAGGCAACTTTTCATACATTTTCTTTCTTCCACATTTAGTTTAAAGAGAAGAATTATGTCATAAATTATCATTTATTTTCATCATAAATATCTTAATAAAACCCAAACCATTACAAACCAAAAAAGTTTTCAAACCAAGGAAAAGTTTTCAGGACTACCGTTTATATGTTTAGAACTAATAAGCAAACCATTAATGGTATGGAAATCAATTCAAACTGAAGTACTACTTCAAAGGTGACATAGATCCACTATAGAATCTGTTATGGTTGCAAATATTAACTATGAAAATTTGTAAATTTTATTTGCCATTCAAGGAGCCAAGGCCTCTTGAACCTTTCTCTATAAAATGCTACAATGATGCCCATTTCATTGATCATTTAGAACTTAAAATAGACTACAAAGTAGATAACAATAACTTCCCACATACAATGTGGTGACCAACCCACTAAATGATCAACTCCAATTGATAACTGACCCACTAATGTTAAACCCACGAAAATAAAAGCTGACCCACTACAATAATGGCCCACTACGGAGACCCTTTCAAAAGTAATAACAGAAATTAAAGTAAAAGCGTAAAAGACTATGTTTCAATCCCCCCTCAGACAACCCTTTACATTTCAAGGGCCAAAAGCCCTAAGCACCTAACAGATCCCCTTCCTTAGAAAACCTTGTCCTCGAGGTGAGCGTATTGCTGTCTGAGAGAGACCAATTCTTCCCATGTAGAATCATCCTCCCCCATGCCTGTCCATTGCAGAAAACCTCCACTCCTGCCATGTTTCCTCTTTTTTTAAGTCTCCATTGTATGATTTTCTCTGGCTCTAGTGCAAGAGCCCTTTCTGGAGTCACAATCGGCAAGGTTGTGCATGGCTAAACTTCATCTCCCAGCTTCTTTTTAAGGTAAGATAGATGAAATATAGGATATATCCTTGCCTCTTGAGGAAGATCTAACTCATATGCCACCTTCCCAACTCTTCGAACCACCCTAAATGGCCTGTAGTACATCAGCGTGATCTCAAGTAAACATAATCCCCTTCCTTAAACTCTTTGTCCCTTCTCTTCAAATCTGCAAAAGTATTTCATTTTGTGCTTGGCTTCTTGTAGATTTTCTTTGATGAGAGCTGCAATGAACTCATGGGTTCTTATTTTGTCTTCTACTACTTGTACCTTTGTAGATCCATGCTCATACGACAACATCCGAGGAGGAGGCTGTCCATACTCAACTTCATAAGGTGACACCTTTGTCAATGAGTGAACTGAGGTATTATATGAAAACTTAGCCAAAGGTAACCACTTTACCCAATCCTTTGGTCTATCACTGGAGAAACATCTAAGATAACATTCTAGTATCTTATTCATGGCCTCTGTTTGGCCATCTATTTGTGGGTGGTATGCTGTACTCAATAATAGTTCAGTTCCACAAATCCTGAATAGCTCCCTCCAAAAGTTACTTGTAAATAAGGGTCTCAATCACTTATAATGGTTTGAGGCATCCCATGCAACTTAGAAAAGTTATTCATGAAAACCCTAGCCATTGTAAGTGCTGTGTATGGATGAGTCATGGGTATGAAATGTGCATACTTACTCAATCTATCCACCACTACAAGGATTACAGTTTTGCCCCTTGAGGGAGGCAGCCTTTCAATGAAATTCATACTGACATCTTCCCAGTTCTTGACATGTATAGGTAATGGTTGAAGTAACCTCGCTGGGTGAAGGGTTTCAACCTTACTCCATTGTCACACATTACATTCCCTGACAAACGCTCTCACATCACTTCTTAAGCTAGGCTAGTAAAACTCCTTTTTTATTCTGACTTGTGTTTTATGTACCCCAGTGGGGCCTCTTAATGGACTATTGTGACAATGTTGAAGGATCTGTTTCTGGAAAGCCACCAAGGATCCAAGATGTATCCTCCCTTTGTAAAAGAGGAGGTCATTTCAAACTTGGTAAAGAGATTGGTCCAGGTCTCCATGATGGTAGCGGCTCATAAGCTGCTGCAACATGGGGTCCTGTTGGTAAGCTTTCTTCAACTCCTCCACCCACTTGTGCTTGCACTATGTTGATGGCTTGGACTAGTATGGCATGAGTTCTGGTGGTTGTGTTTGTGGTTTGTATATGGGAGGATGGGCTTATGGTGATTGGGTTTATGGATGATGGTTTGGTGGTGGATGAGTCTGTGATATTTGTATTTGTGGTTTAGGTTGGTTTAGTGTTTGAGTCTAATGGGTCTTGATACTGGACCCTTGAGAGAGCATCAACCACAATGTTTCTTTTTCCACTTTTATACTCCACTGTGAAATCATATCCCAGTAATTTAGAAACCCACTTTTGTTGTGATGGTGTCCCCACCCTCTACTCTAGCAAGCATTTAAGTGCCTGCTAGTCAATACGCACTTTGAAGGACTGTCCCAAAAGGTATTGCCTCCATTTTCTTACTGCCATTACTAAATCCAATAATTGCTTTTTGTAAGTAGAGAGACTCAGACTTCACCCTTTTAGAGCCTGACTAAGATAGGCTATAGGCTGCCCTTCTTGCATCGACATTGCTCCCAAAGCCTCCCCTGAAGCATCACATTCTACAGCAAAGGTTTTAGCAAAGTTAGGTAATCTTAGAACAAAGGATTTTTCATTCCAAATGAAAGAGTTCTTTTTTAGAAGAGCCGTGAGTGGGGCTACCATTACTCCATAACGTTGCACAAATTTTCTATAGTACCCTATGAGTCCTAAAATACCCCTCCATGCTTTGAAGTTTTTAGGGACTAGCCAATTTTGCATAGCAATTAATTTCTGTGGATTAGCTCTTACTCCTTCTTTTGAAATAGGATGCCCCAAGTACTCCACCTCTCTACTGCAAAAAACACACTTGGACCTTTTTACAAAGAATTGTTCTATCCGTAATACTTCTAACACCCATGTGAGATGTTGTACATGCTCCTGCATAGACTTGTTGTATATTAAGATATCATCAAAAAATACCAGAACAAATTTCCTTAAATATGACCTAAACACTTCATTCATGACCCCTTAAAATGTGGAGGGTGCATTAGTAAGCCCAAAAAGCATTACTAAAAATTCATAATGACCCTCATGAGGCCTAAAGACAGTCTTAGGAATGTCATCAGGATTCATTCTTATTTGATGAAATCCTGATCTCAAATCCACCTTAAAGAATAGTTCAGCCCCACCTAGCTCATCAAGCAATTCTTCAATATTAGGAATGGGATACGTATCTTTCACTGTGTCTTTATTGAGTACATGGTTGTCCACACACATCCTCCAACTCCTATATGCCTTTTGTACCAGTAACACTGGGGATAAATAGGGGCTTTGACTGTTTCTTACACTCCCACTCCTTAACAGCTCGGCTACTAGCTTCTCTATCACCTTCTTCTAGTAATATGGATACTGTAAGGCCTAATACACCTTGGTTTGGACCCATCTTGCAGCTGTATTTATGATCTCGAATCCTGGGAGGAGGCAGTCCCTTAGGTTCAACAAATACTCCCCTAAAACTAACCATAACTTGCTGTACTTTTGGGGCTATTTTAGGCAGGAAATCTTCTTTAATACCCTCCATAATCTGCAACCATATCCCCTTTTCCGTACCCTTTTTAAGCTTTGCAAGGTGACCCTCCTTTACAATACTATTGATTGGTCATTGGATACCCTGCAACTTCACAGTTTGATTGCCCCAGTGAAATTTCATAGTTAAATCAACAAAATTCCATAAAACCGAACCCAAACCTCTTAACCAATCAACTCCAAGCACAACATCACATCCTCCAAGGGTTAATTCACACAAGTTAGCCATAAATATGAAATTCTATGACAAAATTGAGACTGCCTTACATTGACCAAGGCAAGGAAGAGTGGCTCCATTGGCCTGGACTATTAAGTGGCTATTCTCGACAGATTAGCATTTCTTGCTACATATGGATCTATAAAACTATGAGTACTTCCTGTATCAATCAAAACCAAAACTTTTTGATGGTTAATCTCCCTTAACAGCCTCATAGTTTTAGGTGCTAAAGGTCCAGCTATAACATGTAGAGATATTCCCAATAATTCTCCCACTTCTTCCTCTTTAGATTCCTCAGATTGGGCCACAACCATTACATCCTCTACTGTCTCCACTTCCTCATTCACTTCTTCCTCAACTCCCATAGCTTCTATAAGGAATATCCTAGGCCAACTACACCTATGCCCTGGATGTAGAGATTTTCATCACAGGAATATATTGCATTTGAGTTGGGGTAATTCTATTGATTGGGAAGTTGGGTTTTTTGGTAAGGTTGGGTAGTGGGGTTCTCGGGTTTGGTTGGTTAGGAGGGGGAGGTAGTCTTAATATTGGGGGTGGTGCAGGCAGTTTGAGTTGGGTATTCAAGTTGGGATTATGGTAGGTTTGGTTTATGTTTGAATGACCTGTGGTACGCCTCACAACTTCTTCTTCTTGTAATCTAGCTAACTCGAAGGCTGCTAATAACGTAGAGGGTTTGAACATTGTTGCTATAATTCTAAGATCATCTCTTAATCCACTCAAGAAGGTACTTATTCTAAACTCCTCTGTTACTCCTTTAACTTTGTTAGACAGCTCTTCAAACTGAGTTTTGTATTCTTCTACTGTATGGGTTTGTCTCAATTTAGTGAATTGCCCCACTAGATCCTCATATGCTGAGAGCCCAATTCTCACCCTTAAGGCTATGGTAAACTCATCCCAAGTATCAGTTGAGCTGGAATCCATGAGCCATGAATACCATGAGAGGGCTTTACCCTCTTTGTGAAAGAAGGCTATTTTAATCCTTTGGTCATCTGGGGTATTATAATCAGAGAAAAATTGTTCTGCCTTTAAAACCCACTCATTAGGTTTAGCCCCATCAAACTTTGGAAATTCTAATCTAAGAGACCTTGCCTGGATGCCCCCATTCTTCTCTAACAAAGGATCGCTACTAACCTAGTTATGCTAATTGGAAGATCCCTCTCCAGAATTATGATTCAAGAACATCCCCACTATTTGTTCACAACTTGAGGCCAAGTTATTTAACTGCTGCAATACCGCATCTAACACTCCCTTATGTTTCTCTTATTCTTCTCGCAGGCACAGACTCTCTCCTTTCAGAGATGCCATTGCCTTAGCAAACTGTGCTTGCCTAGTTCCTTCAGCCATGTCACAAGAATATAGCTCTGGATACCACTATTATGGTTACAAATTTGAACTATGAAAACTTGTAAATTTTATTGGCTATTTGAGTAGCCAAGGCCTCCTGAACCTTTCGCTGTAAAAGACTACAACGATGCCCATTTCATTGATCATTTGGAACTTAAATAGACTACAAAGTAGATAACAATAACCAATAACTTCCCATGTACAACGTGGTAACAAGCCAACTAAATAACTGACTACAACTGATAACTGACCCACTAATGTTAAACCCAAGAAAATAAAAACCAACCCACTACAATAATGGCCCATTGCACAGACCCTTTCAAAAGTAATAACAAAAATTAAAGTAAAAGGTTAAATGACTATGTTTCAATGCCCCCTCAGACAAGGGCCAAAAGCCCTAAGCACCTAATAGAATCTTATACCAAATAAAGAAGAAGAAAAATACATAGAATCATTTAAGCTTTTCCTAATGGAAGCGAAAGACTCTATTTTGTAGATACTTCAATTTTACATGTTCATTCGTGTGATCTCCATAATGTCAACTTCATGTCTGTGGCCACCTAGGTGGTTTCCGGCGTGGTTGGCTCATGGTTGAGGTGGCTTTAGTGGTTGGAAGCAGGAGGGTGGGTACTTTGTTTTGTCAAACAAAAACAAGGGTGTTTCGGTGCAACTTCTGTGAGGAGACTGCATGCCACATGGTGCACGTTGGGGCTAGGCTGCGACGGTGGTTTCCCCACCAAGAGGAAGGTTGCTATGGGGTTGCACCAAGGCTAAGGTGGTTTCTATGGCAATGTGGCTAACGGTTTCACATTGGATTGGTAGTGGAGCCATAACATGGTAGTTTAGAAAGGGGCACTACAGTTTCGCATGGTTGGCAGTGGCATAAGTCCGAAGTGGAAAGCTCTATCGTGGCAACAGCTACACATAGGAGTTGCTTGAAAGGGGCACCGTGCATGGAAGAAAAGCTAGAATGGATGTATACCAACTATGAATTTGCCTACACTCAGTGGACGTTTCAGAGTGGGGGGACTACCAACTAATGCGGTATTAATGCCCAAGTGTGAAGTGAAAACTTGGCTTACATTATTACTAGATCAGGTGGCTTACATTATGACTCAATTATTATAATGTTGTATTTATTAAGAATATAATTACTACAACAGAAGTAGTCTTTTGGGACCAATATTTGTCCCAAAAGATAGTATTTTGGGACGAAAAAAAATCTTCGCAAGGTTGTTCTAACAACAATGTCCCAAAAGATATTTTGGGACGAAAAACATAATTTTGTCCCAAAATATATCTTTTGGGATGAATTGTTGGAAAACCGTTTGAACGATAATTTTTTTTTATCACAATTGAAGTTCGTCCCAGAATATCATTCAAACGGTTATAATTTTTCATTCGAACTCCTAATTAGTTTGAACAATGCATTCACGAGTGTTAGATCAATTGCAAAATACATTCAAACAAATAGGCATGAGGAAACATTCGAACGGAAAAATATAGATTTTCGTTCCAACAGTGCATGGAGAGATCGAATGGAACAATAGTTCGAACAGTATGAAGTAATGGTTGAATGATACAAAAATAAATTGGATTAAATTATACCGTATCAATTTTTGAATTATTTAATAACAGTCATTCGAACGGTTTTTGGTTGTTGAAACGGATATAGTTGTTTGAATAGTTTTTGATCATTTGAACAGTTGATATTTTATTTAAACCCCATAATAAAAAACCAAATTGACATTCATAATATTTGAAAGAATATATTACAAATTGTTCAATACTCACAAAAGTAATATAATAAGTGTAAATAAAAAAATAAAAAAAATAGTAGTAGCATTCTTCGTACAGAAATAGATCCCAAAATCTGTATGTATAATGTAAATCAGTTGCTTGGAGACCTGAACTATTGCATAAGCATTTGCATTTGGAGTTACACCTCTCTCTTGAACTCTTCTTGTTGTTCTTTATATTGTTTCATGCGCATCTCCATATCTCCTTGTTTCACCAATTGAGCCTCTAACTCATGCTGATTTGCAGTTAATTCTTTGATCATGGAATTCGCATTCTCTAACGCTATAGTGGTCGTAGAGGCAAATCTGGACAAATAGGAAGATGCATAAGGTTTTACACAGCGACCCAAACCCCTCAAATATCCTCAATGTTGACCCAGAACTTGTGTAAAAATGTCCACATCACTTGTTGATAAATTTTGTTCTAACATAGATTTAGCACATAGGACAACCATTTTATCGTGCACATAAGAATAAGAATTAATAGTCATAAATATTCTAATATATTTAATTAAAGTAGATTATAAAACTTACATAATTTTCATGAGCCTCGAGATGAGTCCACTCTCCATTACGATCAGTATGTGATGCAACATATAATTTTGTTAGATCATAATTGGCATCTTTCTCTTGCTACAATAGATATTTGTTAAGATATAAAGCCATTAGAATTCATCCAAATAATTAACTATTTATAATGAAAAAAAATTAATAGCAATATCAATTTTTATGAGAGGCGATAGAAAGGTCTTGAGTCTACATGATGATGAATCTTCAATTTCAATCTATTTGTTTTGTTTATAAAACTTTGCTTTTGCATAGAAGTTGAAAATATTAAAAAGAGAAATCACAAGTAGGACAAGTAAAAGAATTCATTTAATTATACCTTATATGATGGATCATCAAACATGACATAAAAAATTTTTCTACTAGAAAGGTCGGACATCCTGAAAAGGATATTGGCGTGCATCCTCCTTGTTTTCAAACTTATTATAACTTTCATGACACCTCACCTTATATTTTCAGAATACATTCATTACTCATAAGCTCATCCACAATCTTACACTCAGCTCTCTGACCAAAATTTAATTTGAAATCATCCTTGAAAAAAATATACAACAAAGATATTATCATTTATAATATTCTAAATTTAAGTAAAATATAGAAATTTATTAATATAAATCATTGTTTTAAACATTACCTAAGAACGCTTCTTGATGAACTCTTTAACATCTTGGGTGACTTTTTTTAATAAACTCGTTGCCTAAGGTGTATAAGTTCGTGCAAGAGCACTCACATACGATGCAAGCCAAGCTATTGGTTGTCCTTCACCATTGTCCTTCTCCTCCGGTATGTTTGTCAGGAATGTTAACCTTGATCTTACCCACCTTACGATATTTTTCCAACTTCATGCCTCTAGTAGTGCCTTGACCTTGACGAGATTGTACTGTGAACTCTATAAAATATAACATTGTGGAAATGATATAATATGTCTATTATATGACCTTAATTGATAACTTTTATGACTATTCGATTTTTACCTTATCTTGTAGAGTCAATTGACTCACTCAAAAATGAGTAGCACAAAAGCTATCCCAAGTGCAGGAGAATGTCGTGTAATAATTAGGAATAAATTCCTAGATCGTCTCCTCAGGGAAAGTTACTTAAAATTAAACTCGTTGAAAAATGTAAAAACTTCACAAAAAGAAAACAAACAGATGGTATGTGCAATGGATGGAAGAGGTTACTAGTCATGGACTAGATTCATATTTTTAGATTTTTGAGTGTCGAAATGAAATATAAATAATTAATAGATTAAATTCAGAAATTAATAAAACTAAATTAAGAATTTAAACTAGATTAGAAAGTAATTGACAAACATGCACTGAATATTGAAAAGCCCCAAAATCAAGGTTCAACACAAAGTTATGAAAATTAAATAAACATTGTCTATAACAAAAATAAAATACACGAAAATAGCACAAGAACATAAAAGAGAAGATAATAAATAAAAATGCTCTACTCCAAAGAAAATAAAAGAGAAAAGTATCCAAAAGAAAAGAAACGCTGAACTTAAAAGTAATTAAAATGCTGAAAGGAACAAGGAAATGTAAACAGAGAAGAAGAACAGTAAGAATGAAGAAAAATGGTCTCCAACGTAAAAATGAAACATGAACCAAATAAGAACAACAACGTGAAAAAATAAATAAATAGATAAATTGCCGTATTCAACAAGGTCTGGAACTCTCCTAAAAATAAACTAAAACTCTACTCTACTGCACCTTCGTCTAAATGAAAGCAAGAAGAATAAAATAAGCCGCCTCTCTAAACGAGAAGAAAAGAAATAAAATTCAAGACTACCCTACTGCTATGGAAATGGAAAAAAATAAAAATAAAGAAACTCCATCTAAAAATGAAAAAGAAAGAAAGAAAAAAAAATAAATTACTCTGCTACCTCTAGCTAAACGGAAAAATAAGTTCTAAGAAAATGACATGTTAAAACAAAAAGCTACCGAAAAAAAAACTGCATAGAATGAAAACAGAAAATAAACATTGCTCCATGTAAACTGCAGTAAAAAAACTGAAGCTGAAAACAAGAGATTGTTGTCTGGTTCTGCTACCTTCAGCGTAAACAGAAAAGAAACAACAAGAAGGAAAGAAATAAAACTAAAAACTGCCTCTTAATCAGGTCTGGAACAAACGGAATACAAAGAAACAGGAAAGAACAGAAAATAGAAAAAAAAATAGCTAATTGTTTCTACTGCAACGTCCAAGTGCAGAGTAAATTCTTGGTCTGAAACGCCGAACAAAATAAAACATAAGGCAGAAAAATGAAAGTAAGTCTATCTTGCGTCTAAACCAGCAACTGAAAGGAAAATGAATTCAAAACACTTAGTTTAGGTATGGAAAACAACAGCAAGAAAAAACAAACTGAATGCAGAAAAATAAAACTCTCCCTTGCTGCCTCCGTATACTATGTAAAGAAGAGAAAAGAGTTGATGTTTTTAAGCTTCAAACCCCCAGCATTTATAAGGTTTGTAAGCTTACAGCCAGCTCAAAAGAATAACAAAACAAAGTTAAAAAAAACTGGAGCCCCGTAGATCACTCCATGAGTTGATGTCTTGACTTTTTTTTTTTTTTTTTCGGTGCCCTCTTCTGCATGTGTGTTTTGCTGCTGTCCGTATACTCCAATTCCAGTTTGATGCATGTTTTCGGTGGAAATTCTGCATTTAGGTGCCGTGATTGTTGATTTCTTTCATTTGTTTTCTCTGCATGTGTGAGCTGCCTTGAGAGACCTGCATGTGTTTCTTCTTTGTTTGTTCTGCATCCGTGAATGATACTACTTTCTGCATGCGCTGGTTTCTGCATGTTTGCCGTGTTTGTTGATTTTCTATTTTCTGCTTTACTGAACTGTCTTGCTTTTTGCATGCGCTGTGTAAGCTGTCCGAGTGCATGTTTCAGCTTGCTTTAACTTTCTGCATTGAGTTTAACTTTTCTGCATGCTGTGAGTGATGTATGCTGTACATGTTTTCTTTCCATCCGTGATTTATGCATGTGTGAGTGATGCATGTGAGTGAGCTTTCTGCTGCTGGTTTTCTGTTTTAGGTGCCGTGATTTGCTGCTGTCCAAGTCAGTTTCTGCATCATTCAAAACATCCACCAACTTTTCTTCTCAAGTCCCCCACGTCTCTGAAGTCCCTCACGTCTCTCAACTCCAACAAATTCAACTCTCCTAACTCTTGCACTTTCAGCAACCCAAACTAATTACAGCCGACATCTGCCTCAACTTCAGCAAATTTAATTACTCCAGCACGTCTCTCAACTCACACTTCTTTACCTCTCTACTCGGTTTGTTCTCTTTAGTCAAAGAAAACTCTATACGTAAACTTATCACCAAATGATCCATTTCTTCTTTCGGCTTGCTCTTTTATTTTCCACATCGCTTGCAGACAATTCTTTTACATTCAAAGTCCTCAACATTTATATTTTATTTTATTTTATTTCATTTTTTATTTTTTATTTTTTTCAGCAACTCTACTTTGAAAGACTTGTAAAGCATGCGCTTTTGGTCAGAGCCGGATCTCGTGAATTTTATTTATGTTGCAAATAAAGAAATAACACTCGAAATAAATTAACAAGAAAAAAAATAGATTATTAAAAATATATTATATATGTGAGGAAATATTGTCCAATTAAACCATAGTTATAAAATTAAGCATAAACATGATATTAATCAATTTAAAAATTACAACTCGAATTTATGCTTATTAACTATTTTTTCATTTAAAACCAATAATAATGTCATGAGGAATTTAAAATACATTGGTTTTAAATATCTAAAATATGCAATATTTCGGCTCAATCATCAATCTCTAGTGGTAAGTTTGAAGGAGAGCCAGGAACAGGTGAAGATGGGATGTGAACTTCCTTCATCTTCGGTGGCATAATTTCGTAACACTGATCCATTCATTAAGTAGAAGATTTGTCATCAAGTGTAATGTGAATACATAAGTAGTCAATTATGATTTGTATTAGTTTCATTTGACAATTCGCACTCATCATCTATAGATACTTCAGATGACTCAACATTTTACTCAGTTGTCGTATCAACAATTTTAGCCTCAATATCTTCTCTATGTAATGGAATCATCTCATACTCGCTCAAATCCACAAACAAATTAAAGATGGGTTGACTATCTTGGTATACTTCTTGAGTAGAGGGATAATTTTCTTCTTTAGCTTGTCCTTTCGTCTCATGGATAATATCATATATATTTCTTGGAAAATATTTTTGTACTACTCGCGATTTCCTAACTCCATATCATCTAAGTATAATACTTGAGATGCTTGAGAAGCCAAAATAAAAGGATAATCATTGACAACCATTTTTTTGATGTGTTAATACTCAAAAAATATTCATCATCGCGGACTCCAGTTCGGGGATTGCTTAAATCCCACTAATCACACTTAAACAGATACACCACAAGCTCCCCCAAATATCTCATTCAAATTATATTGACAATAATCCTATAGAAATCAATGTTTTCTTTATCATGACTTTCTTCGACTAGGACACCACTATTTTGTGTTTTCCTATAACAATCTCGATCCATTGTATGATACCAACTTTTCCAAGAAATACATGCAAAATATCGAGCATCGCGTCTCAATGGGCTACGTGCCAATGCATACAATTCATTCAATATATCATTTGGACTATTCACATACATTTGTACAACCTACATTTTAAGTTAAGCATATATTATATCAAAATAAATAATTAATATTTTTCTATTTGGTTATTGAGTAAAGCATCTGTAATGTCATTATCCGTTGTTCAAACCCTCTCGGGAACTCCTCTTCATGTTTCTGGTTTATATCATTTACTCCCAATTCTGTGAGCACGTTAATATGATCACTGAAATTGATGATTACCAAAAATCTTTTATATTCTTATAATTTTTTTAAAGTAAATCACAATATTAATTAACAAGAAATTACAACTTACTTCAAGAGGCTTTCTATGTTAGGGCAATTGTTAAGCACATACCACTAAGCTTTATTGAACTCTCTTCCACACAAATCATACCCAATGATAGCGGGTAAATGCTTTCTAGCTTACACAATATTATAGCAATTTCTCATTCTATATGATCCAAAGCTTTTACATTCCTAGCACATAAGTCTTTAAAAAATGTACCAAACTCAGTCAAAGACACACGTACGTCTCTCGTCAAGTACCCACGGATACCAACGGGCAATATTAGTTGTAAAAAGACATGACAAATATAACTTTTTAATCCAGTTATTTTTCAGCCATAACCATCCGATAATTTAATCTTTATCAGTCACTAACAAAATGTTGCCCTTTCATTCTTTGACAATGTACACCACCCAATCGACATTTAGACAGGCGAACCATTTTATTGCAAGTGCATTTCTGGTCTTATTCCCAACCACTTCAAATCCTTCCATGAGTTTAATGTATTCTTTGTGTTCCCTTCAATTGACATCAATGTTCCCCAATACGGATTTACAGATATTTTTTTCAATAGGCATAACATCGAGACTATGATGCAATTTTATCTTCAACTAGTACAGGAGTTCAAGAAATATATTCTTCTTTGTCTAATTCAACTCATTCGCAATTTGTTTTCTCTTCCATATATTTTTTACCAAATACATTACAATCGACATCTATAAATTGTGAAGTACATCTTTGCCAGACAAATATGGTGGAGGGTGGACCCATTCAACAGTGCCATGAAACATTTTAGAATTTTCATGCCATTTATGGTCACTAGGTAAAAATCGACGCACAATAACCTATGAAACATAATTTCCTCCCATACGTAAGCCATTCAGATTTGGTACGTTTGTTATAAGTTGGACATGTCATTTTCCCCATAGTATTTCAACCTGACAAGTTTCCATAAGTGAAAAAATCATTTATTGTCCATAACACAGCAGCATGCATATCTTGAACGACTTGACTGTTGATGAATCAAATGTGACAACTGATTGAGTTGAGTTATTGCATATCCTAATGCTTTTAGAACTAATATATCTTAATTCTTTCATTACTTTATCATTGGTTTTATCTGGAAAAATGAATAAATCAAAGTTGTGATTTTAATTGATTAAAAGCATGAATTTCTACTTAAATTTTACCAACTATTAATTACTGTGGATTCTGGTCCATATCGCTCGAGCGGCGGCTTTTGGCCGCTCGAGCGAATTCAGGCAGATTCAAACGCTCGACTGCCGCTCGATAGTGAGCTTAAGTGGAGGCATTTGGCCGCTCGAGCGAAGTCAGGTAGAGTTGAATGCTTAATGTTCGCTCAACACTCTGCTCGAGCGAATTTAGGTAGAGTTAAACGCTCGATGTTCGCTCGACACTCCGCTCGAGCCAATATCGTATTTTACAGATTAGGGTTTATTCTGCCGTCAGAGTATATATATGTTTTTTCACATCTTATGGCCGACTCTTGGCTGGAAAACTCTGGTTTTGAGTAGAGAAACACTTAGAATTCATTTTTTCCATTGATTTTCATTCAGATTCGAGGAAGAGGATTCATACAAGCGATCATTCACGCAGCTACACATTTTCCACTGGATCATTCACTTAAACTGTAGCAGATTGAAGAACTCCTTGAGGATTACTACTGCAGCTCATCCTCCTCCAACGCTTCGAATCTTCATCCCCATTCAATTGGCTTGATCTTTTTAATTTCCTACTTGCTATTTCATTTTAGTTTTAAGTTTCTGAATTATTTTGGAGATTTTTGATTTAGACGTTTGAACAATTTATCTGTTATTCATTTAATTCATGTTATTTATTTTTATCGTTTCGTTAAGTTTTCATTTTAATAGTGATTACAATTGCTATGGTTTAATTTGAGAATTTGTGATTTGGATACAATGATGAACCCTAGAACATTGATTTTGGGGCTTTTCAATTTTCAGTGCATGTTTTGTCAATTACTTTCTAATCTAGTTTAATTCTTAATTTAGTCTTATTAATTTCTGAGTTTAATCTATTAGTCCTTTACATTTCAACCAGACAATCAAAATCTAAAAATATGAATCTAGTCCATCACTAGTACCCTTTTTCCATCAATTGCACGTACCATCATTTTATATTCTCTTTGTGAAGTTTTTCACCATTTTCAACGAGTTTGATTTTTAAGTAACTTTCCCTGAGGAGACGATCTAGGAATTTATTCCTAATTATTACACGACATCCTCCTGCACTTGGGATAGCTTTAGTGCTACTCATTTTTGAGTGAGTCAAGTTTTTGGCGCCGTTGCCAAGGAAAGTATTTAACTTAAATTTAAACTCGTTATTTTTTTATGCTCTTTAAACTGATGTTTCATATCATGGGTGAGAGACAGTTTAAATAGGTTGCTTAGAGTCACATCGAGTGTTGAGAGTAGTATACACAGCTTGGAGATAGATAGTTCTTTTGTCTTTTCTATGAGTGAGTCAGGTGAGGAAATTGAAATTGAACCAAAAAACATGGCTGCACCTGCACCACGCACTCTTAAGGATTATTTGCAACCACACGCACCACTACACCTTCATGCATTGTTTTACCTGAAAATGCACCTAATTTCTCTATTAAGCATGGCATGATGTCAGTGATACCTCAGTTCCACGGGATGGATTCTGAGAGTCCTTACCAGCACTTGACAGATTTTGAGTTGGCTTGCACTACTTTTATCACTAGGGCTGTTATTGATGAATTTATTAGATTTCGTTTGTTTCCTTTCTCTTTAAAGGATAAAGCAAAGATTTGGTTTAATTATTTGAGGCCTAATTCTATTTCTAGTTGGTCTGATATGCAGCATGAATTCTTACAAAAAAATTTTCCTTTTCAGAGAACTCAGGCTTTGCAAGAGCAAATCAGCCAGTTCAATCAAAGACCTGATGAGACCTTTCAAGCCAGTTGGGAAAAATTTAAATATTTGGTGAACATTTGTCCACATCATGGTTTTGAATCTTGGAGGTTGGTGAGCTATTTTTACACTGGTCTCAGTCCAGAATGCAAGCAGTTTGTTCAGACAATGTACAATGGGAGTTCTTTAGCAAGGAACCTGATGAAGCACTATCATTTTTTGACTACCTTGCTGAGAGCGCACAACAGTGGAACACTCATACTGATCGAGTTCCATTAGCAGCACAACCACTGAGGGCTATTTCTGGAGGGGGTAGATATGAGCTTAAGGAAGACACTGATGTTCAAGCCCGAATAGCCGCATTGACTAGAAGACTAGAGGTCATGGAAATGGAAAAAGTGAAGGCTGTGAAAGTAGTAGAGGCATGTTCTATATGTGCTGATTCAAACCATAATACCTAAGACTGCCCAATTATGCCAGTATTTCAAGAAAGTGGGTCTGAGCAGATGCAATCAGCTAATTGGGTTAATAGAGCACAGAATCAGCCTTTCTCCAACACATATAATCTGGGGTGGAGGAATCACCCTAATTTCTCATGGAGAAATGATCAGCCTGGTCGGTCCCCACCACCTGCGCAGCAGCCATTTCATTAGGGTGCTCCTCAGCATCAGTATCCGCCATATCAGAATCCTCAGAGCTATCCTTATGTAGCTCATCCTGGATTTCAGCCTCATGTAGCTGCACAGAGTTCTCAGCCTTCATCATCTGCAAAGAAGTCTCTAGATGACAGTATGGCACAGATGGCCAATACACTACAACAATTTATGCAAATTCAGGCCACCACAAATAATCAGAACACTTAGGCGATAAATGAGTTGCGAGGCACTATTGATAAGATAAGCACGACCTTGAGCACCCTAGAGAAAGGGAAATTTCCAGCACAGCCTCAGCCTAATTCTCAGGTATATAGGCAACAACAACAGCAATTACATAATGTCTCAGGGGATGTTATTGAGACAGCGAAGGCAGTTCTTACTTTGAGAAGTGGGAAGGAAGTTTCCCAACCAGAGATGCCTACGGACACACAGGTAGTTGCTCCTACACCTGAAGATGTAACGGAGACTGATGAAGTTGATAAAGAACCAGAGGTAGTGAGACCAGAGTTGAAGAAGCCTGTGAGTGCAGATGTTGAGACTAGTAAGGGATACCAACCTGTGGTTCCCTATCCTCAGAGATTGGTAGCTGGCCGAAAGAACAAATACCACACAGAGATTCAAAAGATTTTCAAGCAAGTGAAGATCAATATTCCACTCTTGGATGCCATACAACAAGAGCTTTCATATGCAAAATTTTTGAAGGACTTGTGCGCAGTGAAGAGGAAGCTGAATGTAAAGAAGAAAGCCTTCCTAACAGAGCAAGTTAGTGCATTGATATTGAGCGAGACTCCTAAGAAGTTTGGAGATCTCGGCTCTCCCAACATTTCCATTATGATAGGTGAATCACGCACTGGGAGAGCTCTACTTGATTTGGGGAGTAGTGTGAACTTGCTACCGTTCTCAGTATATGAGCAGTTGGGATTTGGTGAGCTGAAAAAGACCTCCATCATTCTACAGTTGGCTGATAGATCAGTTAAGGTACCGAGGGGTATTGTAGAGGACGTGTTGGTCCAGGTGGACAAATTCTACTACCCAGTGGATTTTGTGGTTCTTGATATGCAGGAGCCAGTCTCCACTATTTACCAAGCTCCTGTCATCCTAGGAAGACCATTCCTAGCTATATCAAATGCTTTGATCAATTGCAGAAGTAGTGTTTTGAAGCTTACCTTTGGGAACATGGCACTTGAGTTGAACGTTTTCTATGTTTTCAATGCTTGCAAGATGCCAGCACATTTTGATAACACAAGTGATTTGAATGATGTGGAGAGTTTGACACCAACAGAGTTTATTTGCTCAACTTCTCCCTTGTCTGATGATGATTATATTTTTTAGACACCTGAATTTTTAATTGATGAGAAAATTGATCATATCAATGAAGATGACTTTGATTCTTTTGAATGTTTTGCATATTCTTCTTTACCACTTGAAGTACAATTTGCAGGAACAAGATGGAAACCCTAATTTGAAGCTCTACCACCACCAGACATGCTTAAATCTTCAGAGGAAGAAGTTCCCCAGTTGGAACTGAAACCACTTCCTCAAGATTTAAAGTATGTATTTCTTGGTCCTAAAGAAGGCACTTTTCCGGTGGTGATTTCCTCAAAGCTAAATCAGAAGGATGAAGCCCAGTTGATTGAAGTATTAAGAAAGCATCGAGGCGCAATTGGTTGGACAATAGCTGACATCAAAGGCATTGATGCTGCTATATGTACCCACAGAATCCATCTTGAAGATGATGCTAGACCGGTTCGTGATGCTCATTTTAGGCTCAATCCTACCATGAAGGAAGTTGTGAAAGAGGAGGTACTTAAGCTACTCGCAATGGGTATCATTTACCCTATCTCAGACAGTAAGTGGGTAAGTCCAACTCAAGTGGTACCAAAAAAATCTGGTTTGACTGTCATAAAAAATGATAAAAATGAGTGAATGGTTACTGGCTGGAGAATGTGCATTGATTATAGAAAGAGTGGCTGGTAATGCATATTATTGTTTCTTGGATGGCTATTCTGGTTATTATCAAATTGTTGTAGCGCCTGAGGATCAGGAGAAAACCACTTTCACCTGTCCTTTTGGCACTTTTGCTTTTTCTAGAATACCTTTTGATTTATGTAATGCTCCAGCTACTTTTCAGATATGCATGATGAGTATTTTTTCTGACATGATTGATGATATTTGTGAAATATTCATGGATGACTTCTTTGTGTTTGGAAAATCCTTTGAGAGTTGTTTGCATAATTTGGCACGAATTCTCCAGAGATGTGAGGAAAAAAATATTTTACTTAATTGGGACAAATGCCAATTTATGGTCACTCAGGGCATTGTATTGGGACATATTGTTTCTTCTGAGGGTATAAAGGTCGACAAGGCTAAAATTGAATTAATATCTAAACTTCCTATTCCTAGGACGGTTCGGAATATTCGTTTTTTTCTTGGTCATGCTGGCTTTTATAGGCGATTTATTCAAGGGTGTAGTTCTATTGCAAAACCTTTGGGCACTCTTTTACAAAATGATATTGAATTTGTTTGGACTGATGAGTGCCAAAAAGCTTTTAATACCCTTAAAAAATAGCTTACCACTGCTCCTATTGTGCAACCCCCGTAGTGGGACCTTTCCTTTGAGATCATGACAGATGCTAGTGATTATGCCTTAGGAGCTGTTTTAGGGCAACGGGTGGACAATAGGCCTTTTGTGATTTATTATGCTAGTAGAACCTTGAATGATGCCCAGAAAAATTATACCACTACTGAAAAAGAATTGCTTGCAGTGGTTTTTGCACTTGATAAATTTCGGACTTATATTCTTGGTTCTCTTGTTACTATTTTCACTGACCACTCTACTCTTAAGTATTTGTTGACTAAGAAACATGCAAAACCACACTTGATTCGCTGGATTCTATTACTTCAAGAGTTCAACATCAATATTAAGGATAAGAAAGGAGTTGAAAACGTGGTAGCTGACCACCTCTCTAGATTGTCATCGTCTCCTTCTTCAAATGTCAGCCCTCCTCCTGATGATAGTTTCTCGGATGAGCAGCTGTTTGTGGTTAGTAGAGCTCCCTAGTATGCTGACATAGTCAATTATCTAATGACTGAGCGAATGCCTTCTAATTGGTCCACCCAAGTTAAGCGTCGGTTTTTCTCTGAGATACGACACTTTTACTTTGATGATCCATATCTTTTTAAATATTGTTTGGATCAATTGATTCGAAGATGCATTCCTGATGATGAGTTTTCTTCAGTTTTGAGATTTTGTCATATGGGTGCATGTGGTGGTCATTTTTCAGCAAAGGAAACAGTCTCAAAAATTTTGCAAAGTGGTTTTTATTGGCCTTCCATGTTTAAAGATGCTTATAATTTTTGCAAGGCTTGTGAGCCTTGTCAAAAATTGGGATCCATTAGCAAAAGAGACATGATGCGTCTTTCCCCTATTCTTACTTTAGAAATTTTTTATTGTTGGAGAATAAACTTCATGGGACTTTTTTCGGTTTCTTTTGGAAACACATATATTCTATTAGCTGTGGATTATGTTTCAAAATGGGTGGAGGCCATTGCTTGCAAAACAAATGACCATCGTGTTGTCCTAAAATTTTTACAATCTTTGTTTGCTCATTTTGGCATGCCAAAAGTTATTATAAGTGATGGGGGTTCTCATTTTTGCAATAAACCATTTTCTACCCCTTATCACCCTCAAACAAATGGGCAAGCTGAATTGGCAAACAGAGAGATAAAAATTATTTTAGAGAAAACCATCAAGCCTAATAGGAAAGATTGGTCGGTTAAACTTCTTGATGCTTTGTGGGCTTATAGAACAGCTTTTAAAACAAATCTAGAGATGTCTCCTTATCGATTAGTTTATGGTAAAGCTTGTCATTTACCTGTTGATATTCAGCATCGAGCTCTTTGGGCCATAAAACATGTTAACATGTCACTTGATAAAGTTTCAGGATTGAGAAAATTGCAAATCAATGAATAGCTCGTCAGAATGCTTATGACAACGCTCAGCTGGCAAAGGAACGCATGAAAATTCTACATGATCAGAAAATTCATCCAAAGCATTTCACACTTGGCTAGGAAGTTCTCCTTTACAACTCTCGCTTGCATATTTTTCCTAGTAAGTTGAAATCCCAATGGAGTGGGCCGTACATTGTAAAGACCGTTCATCCTCATGGCGCGGTAGACATTGTCAATCCGAAGAATGGTAATAGCTTCACTGTCAACGGACAACGTCTAAAGTCATTTCTAAAGGTCTTTGATCCACATGAAGAGATCTTGCTTGTGCAAGACCCCAGGAAAATGTTTTGAGTTGCTTTTCCTTCTTTACAGTTCTCTTTACTTGAATTTTTTTTATTTGTTCTTTTGCATTGATTTTATATTTCATGTTGATTGTTTGTTTTGCTTGCTTATTTCTGTGCACTTTGTTTTCTTTCGTTCGATTCATTGAGGACTATGTCTCTCTCTAGTTGGGGGGTAGCATGTGTGCACAGTTTTATAAAAAACAAAAAACAAAAAACAAAAATATAAAAAAATAAAATGATGTCCATTGATACATTTATGATTGAGCATCTTGGTGGAGTAGTTGAGCGGGATCATTTTTTTGAAGATTTATTTTCAAGCTTAAATATAAAGCATGATTTTTTATGCATCATATTTTGTTGTTGTGTGGCTTGAAACACCGGGATGTTATACCTATTGAGATGAAACTTGATAAGATTTTTGTAGAATGAAAGGTAAAGTTTGAAGGACATTTTGCACATGCTTACGCTTGTAGTGTTCCTTATTTACCATTCATTGATTTAACACTGGAGAAGTAAACTTCAGGACTACCGAGCCATGCCAAAAAGAAAAAAAAAAAGAAAAAAAAAGGAAAAAAAGAGAAAAGAAAAAGGATTTAAAAAAAAAAGGAATAAATGCGACTTAGTGAACTTTCCTAAGTAAAAGGGCTAGAAACAGTTACCCAAAACTTTGGGGGTTGAGTGTCCAACCTCTAAAAACAGAACTGGCGTGAAAATTGCCAGTCCCTTGGGCTTTGAGGTAGTTAGAATCAGCAATGATTAATCTTAAGGTTGAAAAATCCTATGACAAATCATGGCTAGTAATGAGGAACACACAACCAGTTTAGCTTCACACCCCATTCTTCCACAAATATTTTAATTCTACAATCAATGGCTATAAGTGTATATCTATATCATTTCCCGGTGATCTCGGACCTAAAATGAGCAAACTCATCATGAAATATGGATATTTCATATACTTTCATGGTAGATTATATGACATAAGTACAACTGGCCAAGTACTATGATTAGTACTCATGTTCCTAAGCAGATTAAATCCATTTGTTGCCAACACAAGTCAAACATTATGCGGTTCTTCAGCAAACCATGGGTGTTCTTGATCAAATTCCTTCCACACTTGGGAGTCAGGAGGATGTGACAAAACATTCTTGTTCCTGATTCTGGATGATGAGTGCCATGTCATGTCTACAGTCGTTGCGGGTGACATAAATTATCGTTGTAATATAGGTATCAATGGAAAGTGGCGTACAACCTTTTGCGGCACATTCTGCTCGCATATGTCCATATTGATTCGTGGCATATGGGACACTCATTCAAATGCTCATTCTCTCACCAAAATAATATGCAATCATTCTTACATGCATGTATTATGTTGTAATCAAACCCAAGTCCTCATTTCAACTTTTTTGCTTCATAGAAGTTATAAGGTAAAGTCTTGTTTGATGATAGTGCCTCTTTAAACAGCTCAAGTAACATATTGACCTTAATAGATAATCAACATATTGATTTTATGTGAAGCAGTCTTACGGTAAATGACAACTTATTGTGTCTTGTGCATCCTAGATATAGCTCACACTATGAATCATTCCACAAGCTTGCAAATGTATTATAGCCTACATCATTTGAACATGATGTGTCCATGTCACCTTCATCCATAAACATTCACGCACCAATGTCACCCAACATTTGCTCCATATCCTCATCATATTCATCTCCAATAACGTTTGGATGTACATCTTCATCAATGTCTTCTTCTTCATGTGGAGCCTCGAATGATGTTGGATATGGTTTACTATGTAAGATCCAATCAGTATAACCCTTGTCAATACCTTTGACAAACAGATGCTCTCTCACCAAATCTATCTTAAGAGAACGCAAATTCTTGCATTGTTGGCATGGGCATCTAATACACCCATCACTATCACATGTACCCAATGCGAACTCTAAGAATTTCTTAACACCTTCAGCATATACATTGTAATCCTCAGCCAAGCGATCACTAACTTGCATCTAATTCTTATCCATGCCTGATATCCAATTGCAAACAATCATGTGTGCATCTCAATAAATAAGCATGTATCATGTATCACGTGTGCAGTATGTCACCTTTCTCTAGGTAGTTGGTCTCATCCCATTCGAGATTGTAAGATCTTAGTGCTAACTTATAAACTATTATCTGTCACGTTCAACAAAATTTTGGCAGCATCTATCCATAGTTTTCCAAATATGCTCGTTTGGTCATGTGCACTAAAGAGTAACACGTCAATGCATCATCATAGAAACTACATATATGGAGAACAAAGAATGACTACCAAAATCATAATATTGGACTCTAATAGATATAGTTCGATAGTTTGCGAGAATGGTCTTACAATCTCAAACTGTCCACTCTAGACAATTCAAGAGTTATTAATCAAGCGTACATCCAGATTGATAACTCTCCAATGGGTCTAAGGTTTATTTAGATGAAACAACAATGCAATATATGCTAACACGCATATATCAAACAACAACAACAACATATGAGTAATACAACAATAGATCAAAAACATAATTATTAAGTATTATGAAATAAGTAACATATTTAGTCGTACTAATTACTTATATTAATTATTAAACATTCCAAGTATTACTATTTTAATTTAGGACTATATAGTAATAAGTATTAAGTATTTTTATTTTTATTTATTCAGTATTAAGAACTAAGTATTATTATTTTTATTTAGTTATTAAGTATTAAATATTAAGTATTATTATTTTTATTTATTAAGTATTAAGTATTATTACTTTTATTTATTAAGTATTAAGTAATATTATTTATTTATTAAGTATTATTAATACTATTATTAAGTATTTATATATATTTTTTAATTTAAGTATTTTTTAACTATTTATTAATAATCATTTTTGGACAACTATCCTTATCTATTCTAGAATCTAATTGTAAATACATTAATGTACAAAGTATAGTATCTATATAAAATGTGTATTAATATTTTATGCAAGTTTCCGTTCTAATGCTATAAATTAATGTTTGAACGGGTAAGTGACTTTCGAACGGTATCAAGTACAAGTTCAAACGGTTTTAGTCTAGATTTCAAACGTCTTCAAGAACAGAGAACAATATTCAAGAATAAACTCAGAACAAACAACAATATAAAAAACAAACACAGTAAAATATTGCACAATATCATACTCAAATGAAAATGAGTGAATAAAGAGCATATATACTAGGGTTGAAGAAGATGAAAAATCAATGGGAGAATAAGTACCAAGAGCTCCCCAAAAATCAGTGAACAAAGAAAATTAATTGGGGTAAATGCTTGAGTGAGATGAAAAGTGAAGGATTTGGGATTTCGATTGAGGGAGAATGGCCAAAGATTGAAAGTGAGAGGGAGTAGGTTGAAAAAGAGAGGGGCTGGGTTGAATGGGTAATGTGAGAAATGAGTGTGGCGTCAACCAGTTCCATAAGTATTTGTAGCACCAAGCTTTTCCCACTTGAAAATTTTTTTGTTAAATGTTCGAATGATTAAATAATACCATTTGAACGTAAGAACACTGCTCATTGATTAGCGAGATACATTCCTACTCTGGTCTTAGGAGGCGCCAAAATCATCACAAATGTTCAAAAGGTTTAAAAGTTTGTTCGAACGATTATTATTAAACATTCGAGCGTACTTACGTAAACGTTTGATTATATTTTTGTTTACACTATATTTTTGACATACTAGATGATAATATAGTTTAGTAACATAGTAATTGCAACAACCTCGCCTTGGGAAGGGTGGAATCGCTACTTCACCTATTCTCTTGTTTTTTTTTTCTTTTCTTTTCTATTAATATATGATAAGCATGAATATATTACACGTGTACTCTAAATTTCTAATTTAATAAAGGGCAACACCTGATAGACATTCTATTCAAACATTCATCCATAAACACAATCCATCATCCATGTAAGATCAAACCAATAGAGAAGACACTGAGCGTCTGCCTCTCCCTCTGCGGTAATGCCTGGCTCCCCAGCCTCTTCATCATTACGTGGACATTTAAAACATAAACACAAAGTGAGTTGAATACTCAGTAAGCAATACACCATGTCTTTAACGTAATAATCATCTATTCTTTTCTTTTTGAAACATGCATACAAAATCATTACTAATTTTTTTACAATGCTTTGATGCATAAATAGTTTAAAGAATAAGCCATTATTTCATGCATAAACATCTTAAAAAATAACTATGCTTTCATGCGTAAACATTTTAAAAAATAACTATGCTTTCATACGTAAACATTTTACGTAAACATTTTAAGAAATAAGCAATACTTTCATGCATAAACATTTTAAAAACTAAATATGATTTCATGTTTCACTTTCTTTTGGCTGGTATACACTATTACGCCCCGTGTGTTAGGGTTAACGATCATTTAGACCTGATTTCACCCGTGGTCACAGGTTGGGAATCCCTCAGTCAGGGGGTAGCACTAGGTGCGCTACTAGTACTAGTTACTTGGCATTACAATTTATCTATTCATTTGGTACACTTTTATTCATGTGGCCGTTACGTATTTTCATATATTAAATATTAAAACTTTCATTTCATCTCTTTCCTTTCTTTACAGTCAAAAAAAGGTTTTCATGATCTTAGCGTTAACCAGATTAACTAACTTCTCGTCTAACATTTACAAGAATAACATAATTAATACTAAAGCATGCTAGCTGTCCATGAAAGGCCATTTAATAGCTTACATGAAAAGTAGTTAAGATTTCATTGGCTCCAAGCAAGGTCTCTTTGGTTCAAGCTCGCTTTGGGTTACGGACATTAAGAGATCAAATATGGAAATGCTCAACAATGGGCTTTAAAATAGATTTAGGCATCTCAAGTAGGATAACAAGCTTAGGAAACATGCCCCTTGAAATCAACTTATGGTCCCTCATTATAAAAGGCTAGTTTATTCAACATTTGAACTCTTGGGTTAGGTAGAAATTAACTAAAAAGAGGGGCAACATAAATGGGCTATTTCCAAAACAAGACATGGCATAGCATAGATTTAAGAGTTCTTGGACAGCTTTACATACTATAGTACCTTTGCATCTTTAATTACCTCCTCTTAATACTAATCCA
This sequence comes from Carya cathayensis, assembly GCA_011037825.1. Lineage (NCBI taxonomy): Eukaryota > Viridiplantae > Streptophyta > Magnoliopsida > Fagales > Juglandaceae > Carya > Carya cathayensis. The sequence continues at coordinate 33,689 of QGSO01000838.1, forward strand.
TTTTATAAATCTAGTGACATAAGTATAATAAATAGCCTAGTTAACCTACACTATTTAATTAAACATAACATAGAGAATAGCAAGAATAACCCATTAAGTAAACTTAAAAAAATTCATTGAACATAAAGTTTATAGTTTAATCATTTAACACTTAAAGCATGATATAAACCAATCAACACTACTCTAAGTTTCCTTTTTTGAAGAAACCTCATCACCTGGAAGACCCCAAAACAAAACAATAATTTATATACGACATTTCCAACATACCCAAATCATTCCAAGAGTCATCCAATATCTAAAACAAGTTTGTTTGCTAAAACCCACTTAGCCAAAACATGGCATATATATGAGAAGTTACAACATGAAGAGATAAGGAACATAAATCTGGAACACAAGCTTGCTACATGATTTGGTTAGCATCAAAACAACATCCAAATCAAATGGAGTTCAAGCTAGGGTTTATACCTTGGTGAATCCCTTCCCAAAACACAAAAATGGAGAAGAGGAAAGGTGGGTTCAGCTTGGGGAACTAGAGAGCACACGAACCCTTGGCTGGAAATCCAAAAACCGAAACATCAACAACAACTAAAAGAAAACCCACTTGATTAAACCATGGCTAGGTTTGAAACACACAAAGAAGAAGGGTTAAGGGTACTCTTACCTCACTATTTTCCTCTTGAGAAGAAGAAATAATGGGTGCTTGGCTTAAGATTGGAAGGAGAAAGGAAATGGGAAGGAAGGATAGTAGTGTCACATGTTGAGGGACTTGAGGGCTTGAGAATATATGAATATATAGTATCATATATATTAGACTATAAGTAACATATGATATGTATATATACTAGACTATAAGTAACATATATAATATCATCATTGATTAGATTATAGTATCATATTTATTATAGTATAGTAAATTATAATGGAATATATAGTATTAACTATATATATATATATCATATAAGTAGTATTAAGTATTAAGTATTTTAGTATTAATTTAATTATAAAGTATTATAGATTTAATTTAAGTATTAAGTATTATAGTATTAATTTAATTATATTAGACTATAATATATTAAACGTTCAATATTTACTATATAATAAATAATTATGATATATTATAATGTATTAAATAATATAGTATCGTATTTATACATGTTTTGAAATAATACCCATTCGAAAGGCAATGTACATATAACTTTTCATGAATGGTTCATTTCTTTTAATGCTGCCGCACTACACGATCGAACACCCAAACAACTTTTCACCATTGAATGCCACCGTTGAAAGCTGTCGTCGCCACTGTAACCACACCCTTGTCGAAGCCTCATCCTCTAAGTACCGGTACACTCTTTTCCTAGTCATTTTACCATTTATATTTAGGTTTTGTTGGGTTATTTGTTTGAATTAAGATAGAACAATTTGTCCATCAATAGTTACTGTAGGTTTGCTTAAATCCATTGTAATATGTTTACTTTTGAGTTTCTGGTTGTATTTTGTTGAAAAACCATTGGAATTGAAGGATTCCATAGGTTTTTATGGCTGAATTGACTCAACGCCATTGCTAAGTTCAATTTGCATACCATTCAAATGCCATTGATTGGCATTCGAATGGTACAAGCCAAACAGGTTGCATAATCATTCGATCGCACATTAGGCGTTCAAATGATTTGAGCCAAATAGGTTTAATAACCGTTCAAACACTGTTGTACTCCTTCAAACGGTGTGATTGGTTTATAGACGTTTGAACACTACTGTAGTTATTCGAAAGGTATAAACCAATTTATTAATATTAATTACTTGGTTTATTTTTATCCAATTATGTAGTTCTCTCAATCTTCATGCAAATGCACATTATATTATAAGTAAATTAATATAGAAATTTATCACATTTTGTTAAATATTAGATTACTATTAATTTAATCTATTAATATTAAATAATGTGATATTATTTTTATAAAATTATGTTGTTCACAATGTCTTACTTTATTAAATTGCTATCCGTATAGCAATTTAGTGAATAGTTATTTATAATATTTTTATCATTATTGTTGCATATATAATTTATTTTCAAAATTTTAGGTTAATTATAATGTCTTCTTATAGGCCGAGACATAAGTGTCGCAATCCAAGCGTAACTAGCATAACTCCAGGCAAGGAGAGGACTGTTTCACTAGAGCGACAAGTGAAGATTTCTGACTTCTGGAGTCTTGTCTAAAGGGGTCATTCCTTGCCTTTAGTTTTCAAGGATTGTGGTTGGGGACCTATCCTAGATCAAGCATGCGATACCGTGTCCTATATTGACATTGTTGCTGAGTTCTATAGACAACTTGGTGGTGCCAGCCCAAATGATGGAGGGCCATACAGGATCTTCGTTTAGGGAGTTCCAGTTGTATTTTCACCGAACGAACTCACTGAACATCTTGGTATTCCTAAACTGCCAGACGAATATCTGAATGTGGTGCCTAGAGAGTCTAATCCTTCAGTTGAGACGAAGATAGCTAAGGACAAGGCATCAATTTATACATATCAGCTCGATGCCCTCGTTGATCATGAGATGAGGGATTTGGTTGTTGGTCCAGATGCTCCTCTATATGATAGAACGAAGAGCATCAAGCAGGCATACCTATCTTTTTTCTTCAAGATCATGAATTTGATAATTACCAACAAGATAGAGATTGGCATTGATCGGATGAAATTTATGATACGGGTCGTTCGGGGCGTTCCTATCAACCTGGTGGGGTATATATTCGATCGAATTCGATCAGAGTTCCGGTACATTTTGACAAATATACTGTCATTCAGCATCCGAATCACTTGATTTTTGCTATATACTAGTATTGTGCCTGATGTTGCCGAGTGTAAACATGAGCCGATGAGATTGATCAACAACACCACCCTTTTATGCAACATGGGACACTCGAGATTGTCTTTTCATGAACATGTTCCAAACCCGGTTGATCCTCAGAGAGATGCACAACTGGGAGATCATGGAGTATCGGCTAGTGAGACATCCACGCAATCCGAGGCATCAGTACACAGAGCTACTCGTGAGGAGATGGCCAATACAGTGTGTGTAGCGATCAATAGATTGACATCAGCGGTGATCGATGCAGTGCATATGGAGGTCCGTACTGCCATGTATGAGTTACATACAGAGATTAATGCTAGCATCTCTGACTTACATACAGAGATTAATGCCATCATCTCTGAGTTACGTACGGATTTTGATGCCATGTCTGCGACTCAGGTCAAAATCAATACTCGACTGAAACAGATAGAGGAATGCATAGTTGCAATCGATGAAGTATGTAAAATGTTGGGGTCTTAGTACTTTCTATCTTTTATTTATTTATTTATTTTTTTGTTTTTGGAATGGACAATATCTCGTATTTTGTCAATTAAGTACTCAATTATAAATTAGTATTATTTTATATTTTTTGAACTAATGATTGATTTATACTATTCCAATTATTTAATTGGATAAATTTCTTATATATTAATCATCAATATAAATATAATTCTGAATTAAAAAAAGAAAAAACTATGATCACCGTTTGAACCCCACAAATAATGTTTGACCATTGATTGCATACAAGTCAAATGGTGAAATATTCCCATTTGAACGGTAAGTAATGTCCTGCAAAAATTCCTTCACTTAACTCACCAATTTACCGGTAGATCATAAATAATATATGTTCAAACGTTTTTAACCTTATCATTCGAACAGTTTCACGTGACGTTCGAATGGTAAGTCAATATCTCTCTAAAATGTTTCACTAAACATGCCAAATTGTCATTCGACCAAATTTAATGTCCGTTCGAATGGTTCGTTCAAACAGTATAACATTGCATTCAAACGGTTTCATTATTAGGGACAGACATCAACAATGATCAATGTAATGCGTATGGAGGTCCATACTGCCATGTCTGAGTTACGTACAGAGATTAATACTAATATCTCTGAGTTACATACAAAATTTGATGCCACGTCTGTGACTCAGTTCATGATTAGTACTCGACTGACATAAATAGAAGAATGCATAGCTGCAATGAAGGAAGTGTGTAAAAAGTTAGGGTTTTAGTACTTTCTATCTTTTATTTATTTATTTTTGACTTTTGGAATGGACAATATCTCATATTTAGTCAATTAAGTATTTAATTATAAATTAGTATTATTTTATATTTTTTGAACTAATTATTGATTTATATTATTCATATTATTTAATTGATAAATTTCTTATATATTAATCGTTAATATAAATATAATTCTGAATTGAAAAAAAAAACACTATGATCATCGTTTGAAACCTACAAATAACATTTGAATATTGATTACATACCATTCAAAGGGTGAAATATTCCTGTTCGAACGGTAAGTAATGTCCCGCCAAAATTCCTTCACTTAACTTGACAATTTACCGTTCGATCATAAATAATATTTGTTTGAACATTTTTAACCTTACCATTCAAACGGTTTTGCGTGACATTCGAACGGTAAGTCAATATCCCGCTAAAAGTTTTCACTAAACATGCCAAATTGTCGTTCAACCAAATTTAATGTTCATTTGAATGGTTCGTTTGAATAGTATAACATTGCATTCTAAAGGTTTCATTTTTAGGGACAAAATATTTCGTCCCTAACAATACCTTTCGAACGATATACATCTTCCGTCATTTTTTTAGCATGTAATATGAAAATTCGTCCCTAAATCTCACTTTTTGGGACGATTTTCATTTTGTTCCAAAACAAAATCGTCCCAAAAGCTCTTTTTCGTTGTAGTGAATATAAATAATTAAATATATCTTTTTTCATCATTTTCCAACTTCTAAGATAAATGGTAATTTTAAATGATATCAAAATAAAAATTCTAATTTGAATCCTGACTACTCTACACTTTTAAGCTCAAACTTATTGAATTTTTTTAATTATTTATATTATATTTTTAACAATTCCGGAACACATGAACCAGAATGCATTGATGATGCAAACGTTTGTGGTTTCTCCCATGGATCCCATTGTAAAACTTGCTATTCACATACTTGATCGTGACAGGCTGCCCATCCAATAAGAATGGGAATTGGAACACCTTGGGCAAATGCTACTCTATAAGTGATAATACTATAGGAAAATGCTACTTTTTCCAATAGGACGTATAGCTTGAATTTTTTATTTTTTTATTATTTTTATTTAATGATTAAGTAAATATGTTTTTAATAATATTGTGAATTTTTTTTAAAACATATTTAAAAATTTTAAAAAAATACATTTAGGGTGTGTTTGGTTAATTAGCGAGATGCTCATTACCTCATATTCTTTCTGTATCTCACTACTATTTATTATTATTAATAAATTATTTGTTATTTTATTATTACTATTTATAAATAATTTAAAATCACCTTTACATCTCAATGTAGTCTTAATTAATTTGAAAATAGATCACGTGTGACCAAAAATTGTACTACCGTTATTAACGAAACATCCTCGATATTTCCTGATGCATAATGGATTATAAACCACTATATATATATATATATATATATATATATATATATATATTTATATTTATTTATATGATAAATGTGTATATATATATATATATATGTCCTCTATAAGGAATATGATCATCTGTAATTAATTGTCATAATTTGTTACCCAAGCGGCGATATACTTGGCCAAAAAGGAAAATGTAGGAAAAATTACGCAAAGATCTTCTACACGGAATTGTGGTTTTGAAACCTAGTAGAAAATAAAATAAAATAAAATAGAAAAGAAAAGGAGTTAAGAGAAGATAGAAGTAATGAGAAAGACTCAAAGACTACATTTTTACTATTTTCAATTATTTATAAATACGTACAAGACATAGATTTTTGTTTATAGCGAAAGATAATTATGCTTAATTGCCCGTTATGTTTGGATTAATATTGAGAATATTGAAATTTGGTGGGCTGATGTTGCAATGGTTGTTCCAATTAATTGTCTAATTTTTGGTCAGAAATCCTGAGTATATAATATATATGTCATGATGATCATGATCATGACCGTGCGTAAAACTTCTCGAAAGATGAGGGCCATTCTACTTTATGCACATGAGAAAGGCAAAAGGAGACAACAAAAATAAATTATGAATCCTCCCAATTTTTCTTTCTGGTCTGGCTTTTTTGAAGCATTTGCTTGACATAATTATTCATATATATATAGCCGACACGATTTGTAACTTTACTTAATTTTATTTTATTTTAAAGCGGCAGAATTAGATTATATTGATCAATATATAAGATAGAGATACTACCATAGTTATATAAGATAGAGATATTACTCTAGCTATATGATAAATGATGGTAAGTGATGTATGAGATCTCATATTATTTAAAAATAAAATTTTTTTTTCTCTTTATAATGTTTTAATATGGCTCTAAATGTATAATTAACTAATCTTTTGGAGTACATGCCATATGATTTGGGTTTTCTATTGAGACGTTGCAGTTGATATCAAAGCCATGTTCAAGATTTTGTACACTTTCAAAAATGAATTTGACGGGATCTAAGGTTTTAGAATTCATCAAATTTCGGGAAATGATTTTGATGAGATTTAAGGTTTTAGATTCTGCAGAATCTATGGCATGTGCTTTTGAAAAGCTGAGGTTTTGGATTATGCAGACATTAAGATTGATTTTGATGAGAGTTAAGGTATTAGATTATGTATACTTTAATATATGAGTTGATCAAATATGAAGTTGTAGATTTTGTAGACCTTAAGAAATGAATTTTATGATATTTAAGGTTTTAGATTTCGTAGATTTTACTTAGTGATCAGAATTAGGTTTACGATTTGGATTTTGTAGATTTTAATAAATAATTCTTTTTGATATTTAAAGTTTTATATTCTTGGACTTTAGGAGAACAATTGTTATAAGATTTGAGGTTTTAGATTCTCCAAACTATGATTTGGGATTTCACGTTCTTGAACGTTGTGCTTGGACGTTCCGACTCAATGAAACTTTACATACATGATGTTGGATGTGGCCTAGAAATACCAAAAAGTGTTTGAGCGGATAGAGGTGAGCGGATGGAGGTGGAGGATGAGGGCTTTAAGTATGCTTTGCTGGAGCCTGCAGGAAATGGGCTCGGTCCGCCTGACACACATGATTGGACGAGTGTGGGATATTTTGTTACATTTTTGCTGATTTTTTATGACATTACTATGCGAATATCTGGATCCGCATATACGACTACAAACTTACGGTTTAACGAGGTCTCGACCCTACACCACCACTTGCAAGAAGGTTATGATAACCCTAGTGGACTGTTATCTAGTATGGCTTAGAGGATGTAAACCAAATATAATAAATATTGGAGACAAGTTAATAAGATAAATAAATTATTTTTTATGGCTGTAACCCTTGACCCTCGGGTTAAGTTGGCCGTAATAGAATTTTAGGCAAATTTTGTCCTCAATGTAGTGAAGGCTCGATCATTTATTAGAGTGCTTAAAACTAATCTCGATGACTTATACAACCACTATAGTAATAGTGGCCAGCTTTCATCCGCAGCGAGTACCTCTGCCTCACACTCGATTTCGACACCTCCCTCCGATGACTTTAGCCTAGATGGAGCATTGCAACTACGCCGTCGAAGTTACAACATTATGAGTGAGTATAATCAACTCATTGCATTGAGGAATATTATGCAGTGTACTTCTGAGGTTGAAAGGTATTTTATAGAAGAGGTCGAGGCACCTAGTACTGTATTTCAAATATTAACTTGGTGGAAGACTAATTCTGCCAAGTATCCAATCTTTTTCCATATTGCCCGAGATGTACTAGCCATTCTGATCACTACAGTTGCATCTGAGTCAGCATTTAGTACTAGAGGTCGAGTGTTAGATACCTTCCGGAGTTCATTGTCACCGTCAACTGTGGAGGTCCTCGTTTACATACAGAACTGGATGAGTGATACGCCCCTTGGACTAGATAGCATTGGTATTGATTCTGAGAGCTATAGGCTTGAATCGGATAACCTTATTTTACTTTTTTTATTATTATTAAAGTTTATTGCAATAATTATTTAAGTATTTCAACGATTATTTAATTCTTTTTATGATTTCGTAAATCTATTCAACTTATACTTTTTATGATTTCATAGATTTAATTGTGAACAATAGCATAATTGTTGATGACTGATGGACTGGAGTATGTATAAGGATAATGTGATAATGGAACTAACTTTAATCTTTATTGGTAATAAATGGTAATTAAATTCAACTTTTACTTTGTTCCATTTTTTGAATCAATTTTGGTTCCATTTATTGTTTGGGGAATTTTTATCTTAATTTCAAGTATGACGAACGACCAAGCACAATGCTGCAGATGATTTTTTCCTTTTAGCTAAATTAGTTGCATCAATATGTTTCTTCTTATGGACTGTTTAATCAAACTTTGAAATGGACTGTTTTTTCTATTACCAATGTTTTGATCAATAGGACTTTCTGAATGATATATTTACATTAATTATATTATTATTATTATTATTATTTAGGGTTCGAAATGGGCCCAATTGGGCCCATTTAGAAGTCAGAGTTCTGATCAGAAGTCAGAATTCCGATCTCCAATCTGGGTTCTGAGTGGAACTCGAAATTTCGACTTCCGATCTGAGTCGAGCTCCGATTCTCTTCGAAGTTGGAATCGGAGTGAGATTTGGACTCTAACTCAAGCCGGCAGTCGGAAGGCACTCTTCCAACTCCGTCGGCGTTGGAGCATAGGCCTAGTCCTAGATTAGTGCGGAAAACTTGTTTTTCTCCAATAGATAGCAATTGTGACAAAAATCTGATACTATTTATGCCAAAACACTATTGTGACATGATTCCTCAATAGGAAATAACCTATTTGCCACAATCATGGTTGTGGGATTCATGGACTAAATTGGGTTGATGTAAAATGCATTTCCTACATATTTTCGGAATTCTTCATTTCCTACTAATGACTTGTTGTGGGAAAAAGTATTTAATAGATATGTTAATATTATTGTCCACAAGATGCGTCATAGAAAATAATCTTATCTCACCATCACATTTGTGGGTAGCCAGCCGGCGTTCCTGGCAAAACACGCTTTCTTCCCCACTAGCACATTTCCTGGGTAATAGTTATGCCCACCATATGCGCTGGTGGGCCTTTCTTTTTTTACCACGAGTTTGACGGATCTTTAAATTGGCTTTTGCCACGAAATGATAAAGTTTTCCCACAGAATGTGCCATGGTGAAAGACATGTAGTGCCCACGAGTTAGAGTTGTCATGGAGAAAAACACTTTGTGGCGAAGTATATGCCACAAGACTTCCATGCTTAAAATTGGTGTGTACAAAGTTGTTTTCCATGAAAAATGGTCCTGTTGACATGAAGTTTCCTCTGGAAAAAAAAATCATATTTCTTATAGTGATCTAAAGAATATCAAGAGCGATTTTATATAAAATCTTTTGATTTATGTTTGAATATAATTTTACTATTTTTAATGTAAGGCCTCACCTTAGTTGTTCGCCACAATACAAATATATATATATATATATATATATATATATATACATACATACATATATATATATACTAGGTCAGAGTAACGTGCAAAGCATGTTTGCCTAGTTGGATGAGACAATATTTTTAATTAAAAAAAATATGATTTAAAAAAATTAATGCATTAAAAAAAGTAAATTTTAGAAAATATCTTTAGATAATCTAAGGTAATGAAATATAATGATTTCATGTTTTAAGATTATTCAATTTTGCAGAATTTTAATACTATCTGTTGTTCCAGGTCTCAACAACTTGCTACAAAAAATAAATAGTAAGCAGTGGCCCATAGATCCAAGCATTCAAGTTGGTGAAGCTGAACACTCAGGCAACAGCTTTTCAGGCAACAGCTCAGGATCCTCAAGAGGAGAACTAAATGCCTGGAGGAACAATCCCAGAGGAAGAGAAGGGGTGACATACGAGCATATATAGGCCTATTAAGAGCAAGCAAATGAATCCAAAACTTCAATGCTCATAGATATATTTCCATAAATGCAGCAAACATTACCTTACTTAGCCACACAGAAACCCAAACTGTTCCTAGAGAACCAAAGGAGTAGAAGATTGATGGCCAACCAAGCTGGTGGATTAAAAACGTTGAAAAGGACAGGCCAGTGACTGATCCAAGGTCCATCCCACTGTACACCAAAGCTAATGATCTACTTCTCTCTGCTACTGGAACCCATTTTGACAGAATGTTATTCATGGCAGGCATAGCAACACCCAGAAACACAACCAAATTAACAAAGCCATGACATGGGAACCTTAAATTACTCATGGACATATTCAAGACTGGGGAAGTGTTATGACATATACGCTATGGATCACTTCATGGGAAACACATTTTAAGACATTTCTTTCCACAAAATAATAATGATAATAATAGTAATCAGAGAAGCACAAACCTCACTGATACCCATGAAAGTGCGAACAACAGGAAGGAAAGGCAATCCAAGTTTAGCAGCAATGGGAGTGAGAGCTGTAGCAATCGACCATCAAACTACACCAAATCCCAGGACCAGCTTGCCACCTACTGATTGCAGGCTTGAGGTTAAATTGCTTCTAGAGAAATGGCATGCATGCATGCGTGGTGGCTATCCTGATGTGATGTAGAGAATATTAGAAAGATAAAAATAAAGGGCAAAGTAATGAAGAATATGTGCTAATGCCCTCCTCTTTTTACATCCCTTTTCCTAATTAAGATTGAAATCAATAGGGCAGAGCCATAAATATATAATTATATGTTGCTGGAATATTATTAATAAACCCAGTAAACATGCGCGCGCACAGTAGCTAGATTTATGCAGTTAAGCTTCATGAATGTCGACCAATATTATTCATATTCTGAATTAATTTAATATTAATTCCATCATTATTTGGCCATGTATCAAAAGTGATCTCATCATGTCAACAAATATAGGCTATGCAGGGCACTTGATGTTTAGTTATAAATGGCAAAAAATAGAGAATTTCAATGGTTTATAAGTAAAGATCAGGTTCTTAATTATGTATGAAAGTGAGAAAAATTATCATAGATTGTTAGTCACCAAATGCCTGTTTGTTTCCTATTTGTCCATTAGTAAAAAGTGAAAATGTGAAACAAAACGAGCTGCAAGGCAGCTAAAGATTCATGATTCATGCTAATATCCCACAAACAAAAAAACCAATAACAAGCAGACCCACCCCGAGGTAATTTATGTTTGTGATAATCACCAAGATTAATGTCCAATACTTTTTCTCAACCATTCAATCTAAGAAAAAGTTAACTAAAGAGTACTTGTCAAAAAAGTCAACTAAAGTGTGACTAAACTTACGCAGATACAATTGGCATACTTGTATAGCAGTAGGAGATACCGTGTTCCCATCCACAAATACAACCCCTTGTAGAGGTGCCATATATCTGCCAAAGAGAAAAGTGTCAAAAGTCCCCAGATAAGCTTTATCATAAACACCCGCCTCTACCTTATGTATTTTAACTACCTTCTCATCTTCCTTCACTGCAGGAAGGAAGATTATTGATTAATCTTAATCAATAATTTAATGTATACTTCAAAAAAGTCCTTCTCAATTTTTGTTAGGTTGAAATGTTTATTTTTATTTGTTCTTCCAATTTCATTTGGAGTATATGTTTTGAGTTTGAATATGGCAAGTTCAAACATATTATTTATATAAAAATTGAGCATAACAAGTTTGTTGCCAACAAACCTGCTAATATTCATAGTTTTGTTGCTTGATTAAAACTTACTCAACAAACCTCACATCCCTTTACTGCAGGGAGCTCGAATCTTGCATCTCCTTTTGTAATACTTGAATCTAACCCAAAAAAACCATAGAGAGTGAGAGATCCGAACCTGAAGTAAAATAAAAGAAACCCATCAATCACGACATACAAATAAAAAAGAAACCCATATTTTTTTTTTCAAAAACAAAGAAATCGGATCCTTTAAAGGAAAATAAAAAATAAAAATCATATCTTGGATCGTCTACGATTTGGAGGTTACCAACATTTTTTTACGATTCTGATCAGCATGATTTTCATTTAGTACGAGTCTTTCATATGGATTTAATGAGGCTATATATTTCTTTTCTTCTCTTTTTTTAATGCAGTATAAGGACCTTCCATTCAAATCTCTACTTTATTCTTCTAATTTCTAAACTAAAATGTTGTTAAAAAGAAAAATACAAAACAGGAAGTATGTCGTATCTGCGGAAATTGGAATCATCTAGAATCAGATTTCTACTATAGAAAAGGGTAAAGAAAAAGAAAACAAAAACAGAAAGAGAGGAAACAGGAAAACAAAAATGGGCACTCAATATGTCAAAATCGTGAGTGAAGCAAGCCTGTCGATCTATGATTGTGCTTCTCGGAATACCCACGTCCACATTGTTGGGCACGGATGTTTGAAATCCCAAAGGAGAAACTATATATATTACAACGGTAAATAAAAGAAAACTGAGAAATAAAATTCCCAGAGTAAAATAGAAGGATTTAGTAGTCAGAATAAAAATACTAATAAAGAGTTGTTGATTTCCATCTCAGCTTGGCTTTCGGTACTAAAGCCTTATCATAATGGATATCAATCATAATCTACATTTGTATCATTAGTGTTGCTAAAGTACATCTTAAGATGACAACAAAGCTTTGAACACAAACCTCGGTTTCACACTCTACGAGCTTCCATCCGACACCTTTTCGTCTCTACATTATTAATGCTATCACACCTGTGAGATCAACTCAATCAAAACCGATTCTTAAAAAACTTACTCGACGAATATAAGTTCATATAACTTGAAATATATTATATAACTTGGGAAAAAAAAAAACTACAATGCTTAAACCAGCTTGAAAAAGAAAACTACATTGCTTGATTAAAACTTACTTAACAAACCTAACATTCCTTTACATCAGGGAGCTCGAATCTTGCATCTGCGTTTGTAATGCTTGCATCTAACCCAAAAAAACCACAGAAAGTGAGAGATATGAACTTGAAGTAAAATAAAAGAAAGCCATTTATCACAAGATACAAACCAAAAAGAAACCCATATATTTTTTTTCACAAACAAAGAAATCTGATCCTTAAAAGGGAAAAAATAAATAAAAATCAAATCTTGGATCATCTACCACAAACCAGCTTCAAAGACATTTAAAAAAAAAAAAACCATTGCTCCAGAAAACAAACAGTTGTGATTAAATGTAAAAGGGCATTCTTGTGATTAAAGCCAACATTCTGAAAACTGAAGGCTGAAGGCCTAAGCAAACATTAGGGGCTGGTGCGGCTGCCCTACAGAGAAGAAGAAAAGGCGTGCGGCAGAGGCTTACCCCAGGAAAAACAGAGGCACCGTGGGGAAAGTGACGCGACGGAGCTGGGCTATCCGAGGCGATGGCCTTCGTTCGGGAGCTTATGAAGATGGCAAAGAGCTCTGTTGAAGGAGGGGGATCCTCTTACTCTAATTTGAATGCCTTGATTGAAGATTTGAGCTCGCAAGCCATTGCTGGTGAAGCTACCGAGGATGGAAAGAAAGAAAAGAAACGCACGCGGGAGGGCATATAAGAAAGGAAAAAAAAATCGAGCAGGGGTCTGCACTCCCAATCATAAATATTTACATATATATAGTTGCATATAGTTCTTAAAAAAAAAAAGTGATAAACCCTAAAAATTACAAAGAGCGGTGAGAGAGTACGGATTTGGAGTCGCCGTGCTTATACGCGGAAGGAGGGAGCTGGGCCCCGAGGTTGTTTGGATACAATCAAGCAGAGAAACAGAAAATGAAAAAGCTTTCTCTAGTTTGTTTTGCTTTAATAAGCAGAAATGGAAAATGAGGAATGCATTAATTTATGCAATTACCTTCGGAGATAGTCGCGGAAGAAGGAGAGAGACGGGTTGCTAAGAATGGAGGGATCAGACTTGCATTGCTCGACGAATTGCTTCAATTGGTTCAACTTCGACTCATCCATTCTCTCTGGATCACTTCGATTGGAGTCGGAAGGCCTTTGGTTCTGAGCTTTTTTCTTCTTTTTTGGAGAGATAAACGAATGAGAATATGCATAATAGAAGACGTAAAGGTGGAAGAAATTAAGGACAATAACTGACATAGATACTATCAATTTACACGGCGTTAAATAAAACAATAAAAATAGACGGAAAAACAAGAAAACAAGAATTGCTGTTAACTGACCGTTAGATACACACTTTTTATAATAGAAAGATATATATATATGTTGAACCTTCGTGGCCTAGCATATGCTAGGAAAATTACCAATCGCCAACATTGATATGGGAAGAATAACTTACTACATATGAAGGATCAGAACAACGATAATAAAAAAAACTCTTTTTAAAAAAAGAACAAAGATAATAATTAGGTTGGGTGAGGGGGAGCTCTTGGACCATCTCTCCTAGTGGGACTAAAGTTAGGTGGAATCAGCCTCTATTCTTGTCCAAGAATTTCGTAGTTAGACCACAGGTAAGAGCCTCATTAGGTATGCTTTTCAGTCGATGAACACCTTCGGCAAAGACCACTCCCATACCCATATGCAAATGAGGCTCGATGTGGCAATGGAAGGCCCACACTCCTGGATTATCTGCCACATACCTTAAAGCTGTCCATCCATATGGGAATATGACTGCAGTATTCCTCAAAGGTGGATTTTTGAAGTTGAGTTTCTTCTCATCCTTGGCCGAGAACTTCCCTTCTCCATATCCCAACACCCAAAAATCATGACCATGCAAGTGCCAAGGGTGTATTTCGCTAACATTATCTTTTAGCGCATTGGCATTTTGAAGTATCACATCTACCGTAGTATTCAAGCCAAACATGTAAACCCCATTGCCAGTAGTTGAGTTAGGGTTGATCGGAGGTCTCATCACGTCATAGTTGTCGGGGAAGTTCTCCGGTGGACTCTTTTGATCAAAAGCATTTCGTAGACCATATTTTATGGAGCCCAGATAAGGAGTGGGTGGTAATGCCAATGAGACATTATTGATAGCCCACTTGGTAAATCCATCAATTTTATTTTGGGTGTTGAGGAGCATGATCCGATGGTCGTAACTTGTCGGAGGTTTTGGGGACCCCATGAGAGCAAAGATACTCTTAGAGAATGTCTTGCTATGGTCATAATCATCCCATCGAGGAGTCACAGGAGGTGGAGAAGTGGGGAACTTTGACGCAGAAATTGGTTGGTAATTTAGGATGGTAAGGCCAAGAGGGGTGGCTGGAAGCCTTCCTCTTACACCTATAGAAAGCCAGTAGCTCTTGGAAGGATCTTGATCTGCTGTTATTAGGACTGAGTAGCTTTCACCAGAGTATATGTCCAAATCATTGACCGCAAATGGTTGTAGATAATTCCCGTCAGCTTCTACCACCACCATTTTGTGATTCTGAAGAATGTACAAACACGTAAAGACAAAGTATTTAGATTAACAAAAGGACATGAAGGAGATACAGCAATCAGCTATCGTGCATAAGTAGAAAACAACACAAATAAGGTTCCCCATCATCCTTCTGGCATCGGAAAGATTTAGCCTTGGTTGGATTTAAAAATACTATTAATTCATCTAATTATTATAATTTTTTTAAAATTTTAAATAAAATATAATAAATTTTTTAAATTCTACGATAAAAATAATATTTTATTTAATTTTCATTACTTTCCAAACAGAGCCTTATGTTTAACTAATTGTCGTTTACATTTTCCTTTGACATTTAAGAATCGATCCGGTGATGAACAAGTCATGACAAAGCAGGCATGTTCAGATGGCAGCATGCCTCATTGCTTCAGTAAAATTTTCAGTCGTACAATATGGAGAAGTATTCAACATGTCGCATCTGCCAAGGCCCAAGGACAATAGGTCATGATCCAGAGCTCCCTTAAATTGAAAGGGAAATACTATTCCTACGAAAGTTTCTTACCGAAATTTCTTACCCGAATTGCATTTTATATTTTTTTAATTTTTTTACTTCATGATTATGAAACTGTTTTTAAATGAATTTGTAATTTTTTTTATTTTTAAAAAATATTCCAATAATTTTAAAAAATGTTTCAAAAAAATAAAATAGAAAAATGTTGTAATTCGGTGAGAATTCTCGGTGTGAGCGTAGCACTTCCCGATTGAAAAAGGGCAGAAAAAAGGACAGCACGTAAAGAGAAAAAACATCGTACTGATCCTGTGAAAAGTTACAGCTTTGCTTCTGGACTTTGGGTCCGGCTACCATGCCGCCCATTCATACCCCTGCGCTTACCGTTCAGCGTTTTTTTTTTTTTTTTTTTAATCATTTTCTTAATTATTAAATAAAAAAAATATACTAATACATTTAAAATTACTTTTTTAATTACTATATAAAAATTTTGCCCAGCAGTTAACCCAGCCGACAAAGAGATTTTTTTCCTGGACTTTTGGCTTTAGGAAGCAAACACTAGCTTCTGTGCTTCGTATAAAAAAAGAAAAAGAGGAGAGAGAGAGAGACCATTTCACATGCATTTTGCCACCAATTCCACGCTCTTTTACACCGATCATCCGCCCAGACAGAAGAAGGAAAAATAAAAAATAAAAAATCCAATTACTCGTTTTCTATTTCCTTACTTTATATATATTTTTACTCACAAAAAAACTCAACTATCTCTAAGCTTCTAATTAGGTGTACATTAAAATCATTACCAATTTATAAAGTAATTTTTTTTCTTATAATTATCTTTCTATAATCACTAATTGAAGGTCTAAATCACAATATCTATATTTCAAAAAAGTAGCGCTAGAGCTACCGAAAAAATATCCCAAAAAAAGCTTCCGAGTGCACCTTTTTTTTTTTTATTTTTTTTTCATTTTTTTCATTCATTTTTTTATTCTTAAATATATATTTTTTAAATTCACACCATCACTTAAAAAAATTTACTTAATCACTAGGTTAAAAAAAACAAAATAATGATATAGTATATCTTTATCATTTGAGAAATACTATATAGTCCCTTTGTTATTATCTCAGAAAAATAATTAAAATATTATAACTAAAATAATGATAAATAAATTTTTCTTCATAAGGAAACTATATATATCTTGGAGAATGATTATCTTCCTATATATCAATTTTTCCCCGACTCAAACCATGTTGTACGTTGTGGATCGAATCTTAAGAACAAGATTGATGGTTAAAGTATATATATATATTATGGTTACATATTCTATTATTCCGGCAACTTGTGATGAGCCGATTTTGAATGGGACAATTAATGAAAGGTCTATATTCAGCGTGTGTCGTTACATCAGCCTATCTACAAAATGTTGTGGTGCTGTAGATCGAGCGAATCGAAGATTTTCTCCTTAAAACAAGAAAGAAAGTTTCAAGAAAGAAAATGCCCCGATCAGAAAGTTTTAAAAATCGTTTCTTTTTGCTTTCTTTTTTTTTCAACTTTAAAAAATTAAAGAAAATACTAATAGTTAAAAGTAGACCATGATGTGTGACGTAGCATGCATGATCCAGTAAAAGTAATGCATGTAATTTGGTATTTGGAATAGATTATATTACATACCCCAATGGCCAGGTTGAGTGAAGCAAGTGCTGTGGAGCTGGCCACCCTCAGCCTGTAAGTCTTATTGGGACGCACGTGTAGGATTTGAGGTGCGCATTGTTCGTTTCCCCTTAATTTGCACTGGCTGGAGTTGGTGTTGCTATATTGGGCTGCCAGGGAACAGTTGTACTGTCCTCTTCCGTTGATCAGCAAACTCTGGGAAGCATCCAATTTAAAAAGTGAAAACCCACGCAAGAGACCAGTCGACGGGAACAGAACCAAACGCAAGCACACTGTACTTTACTTTTGAATGGAGATTACTTTACATGTTGATGATAGAAACGCAACATACCTGAGGTTCACCGATCCAACGAAATGGGTTGGAGGAGAGGCCAACCTCTTGCTCGTGAACACTTTGGTGCCACCAGTCGCTCAACAATAGGTTGAACTCACCATCATAATGGAATGGCTCTTTCTCTCCTTCTGCAACGTCCACTATCAGAGACCCATACAACCCTGCCGATCTCTGCATGCCCAAGTGGCCATGGTAAAAGTATGTTCCTGCCTGCACAGTTTTTCAAAACGTTGTAACTCTTCCACAGAGAGAGAGAGAGAGCAAAAGATGAGTGAGAGTTTACCCTATCAACTTTGAACCTATAATGAAAGGTCTCCCCAGAGTTGATAGCACACTGTGAAATGAAAGCAGTTCCATCTGCCCAAGGTGTGCCCAACTGGAAAATAAGAGCATACACTCAGATCAATACAACACATATAGCTTTAACACAGATGTCAAGGAAGGGGAGAGAGAGAGAGAGAGAGAGAGAGAGAGAGAGAGAGAGAGAGAGACCTGTCGGATTCCATGCCAGTGAATGACAACTCCCTCAGTGGGGAGCTTGTTAGTGAGTTCAACAACAACTGTGTCTCCTGCTTTTGCTCGGATGGTCGGGCCTGGAAACTGGCCATTGATCCCCATCACGACATGCTCGATGCAATCTGGAGACCAATACATATACTCTACTTCCCATTTAAAGTGTCTGGTCTTGGCACCTGAAGATAATCGAATAAACGGTAATAAAATGCAACAAATAATGAGAGCCGGCCTAAGAGTAAGACCCCTTGAGATTGGGCGAACCATGGAACCATCTGTTGGCACCATGTTTTCCTAAACAGGACAGAGGAAAGTGTAGAAAAGAGGACCAAGAAAACGTTTTAAGAAATGTAAAGGCAATATTTGGCTATGAAGTTGAACTGTGTTGGGGTGTTGGATAGTGATCAAGGCTTTATATATAATGGTGATGGAATTATTGATCAATTTATAGAGCAGTGAAAGAGCTAAAACACCTGCTTCCCCGAATCCACCACCCCCCCCCCCCCCCCCCCCCCCCCCCCCCCCCCCCAAAAAAAAATAAAAAGAGGAAAAGAAAAAGAAATTAAAATCTCAAATATATTGGATTCCATCCTTCAACCACTCACTCGCTTGTGAAAATATATAATTATAATGTTCCTCTACTACAATTAGATCATAAAGCAAGAAAGACAGAGGCCGAAGAACAATCTCAAATTTCTAATTAAAATTAGATCAATAATATCTATATCATTATTGGAGGTGTGTTACATTATGACTCAATTATTATAATGTTGTATTTATTAAAAATATAATATAAATAATTAAATATACCTCCTTTTATCAGCTTTTAACTTTTAAGATAAATAATAATTTCACATGATATCAAAATAAAAATTCTAATTTGAATCACGACAGAATATCTATTCTACACTTAAGCTTAAACTGATTGATTTTTTTTAAATTATTTATATTATATTTTTAAAACTTCCCGAACACATGAACGAAAGCATAGTTGATACAAACGTTTGTGGTTTCTCCCATGTATCCCGTTATAAAACTTGCTCTTCACATGCTTGATCGTGAGAGGCTGCCCATCCGATAAGGATGGGAATTGGAACACCTTGGGCAAATGGAACTGCATGCCTCTTCACATATGTCATAAACGCTACAGAGAAATTAATTATTGGGTCAGGCTACTATGCCACTACTTTACTGCTGGGCGGTTTTTTTTTTTTTTTTTTTTTTTTAATTTTATCTTTTTTTTAATCACTTTCTTAATCATTAAGTAAAAAAAAAAAGTACACCAATATACTTAAAATCACTTTCTTAATCACTAACTAAAAAAAAAAAAAATTTTTACCCAACAGTCAAACTGGGCGGTACAAATGGGGCGGCACAGGAGCTTTTGTCTTAATTATTTGTTCAAAGTTGGTATCTGGAACGTTACAGTTCCTGTGAGGATCCGTGCACAAGCACTCATGCATCGAGGCCGGCTGGTGGATGTATAGATCAAACCAATGTTTTGAATACCGTACCGGATGGCGTACCGGTCAAGGCACTGGAATGAAATATTTCGGTACTGGTACCGTTTCGTGTACCGTTTCGGGATAGTCGATATATGAATTATATATATATAAATTATATATATATATATATATATATATATAAATTATATTTCAAAATAATAGTCTATATATAAAGAAATTATACATGAATACATATATATATAAATTATAAATAGTCTAGTCTGAATTAGGAGTCAAAAAATGAGTTTAAAATTTGAAGAAATGAAAAAAAAAAAAAAAAAAACTAAAGGCCGAAATATCGGCCGGTACGCAGGCCGGTATTTCGGCCGGTACGAAACATATACCATATCCGTACCGGACCAGTGACCGGTACGGTATGTACCGGCCGTACCGGCCGGTATGGTACGGTATTGAAAACGTGATCATCAAACTCTTCATGAAGTGCCACTGCCGACTATATAATAAGTGAAATAATACTATCGGAAAATACTACTACTCTTCCGCGGGAGATATCATTGTGATTTTTTATTTTTCTATTATTATTTTTTAACTTAACGATTAAGTAAATATTTTTTTAACAATATTATAAAATTTTGAAAAATATATTTAAAAATATTTAAAAAATACATATAAAGAAAAAACACAAAAGTAACTACTGGGGAGTTCCCTTGCATGTGGTGACTATAGAGCCACCTAATGCTATATATATGGAAAATATTGTTGTGCCGCCACATGATGTGTACTCTGCTACAGTGTACTGTTGGATTTTCTTTTACTTAATGATTAAGAAATTGATTTTAAATGTATTGATATATTTTTTTTACTTAGTAATAAAGAAAGTGATCAAAAAATGTCAAAAAAAAAATTGAAAAAAGAACCACTAAGTGGTATGCCCGACGGTATGGTCCAGGCAGCATAGTAGCCGCTCCCCTATATATATATAACTGTTCATGATATATATATATATAAGAACATCCTACCTACATATAGGATGCGGCTACTATGCCGCCTAGAGTATATGGCTGGGCGTATTGTCCATTTTTTTTGTTCTTTCTTTTTCAAATTATTTAACATTTTTTAATCATTTTGTTAATCATTAAGTAAAAAAATACACCGATATATTTAAAATTACTTTCTTAATCATTAAATTAAAAAGAAAAATTCCAACAATATACTGTAGCGGTACAACTTGAACGGCGCAGCAGCATTTTCCGCTACATATGTATAAGCTGCTTTCTAAGTACTTTACGTAAACGCGTCAAAAGTTAAAGTCATATGGGCTTGGACTTTCTGTTAAAATGCATTAGGGTGTGCTTGGTTAGCGAGTTATTCATCATTATTTATAAATCATTTACTATTTTATTATTATTCATTATTTATTTATTATATTTTTATTACTATATTTATAACTAATCTGAGATTACTTTAGCACTCAAATATAATCTTAATTAATTTCAAAAAAGATCACGTGTGAGCAAAAATTGTACCACGAGCTAAGATCACGCATGTATCGTCTTTGTTTTCATGGTGACGAGGGGCCATTCAGTCATTAACGAAAAAAAGAAGATGAGGGGCCATTCTGCTTTATGCACATGAAAAAGGCAAAAGCAGGAGGTTGACAAAACAAATTAAAGTAGTGATCGAAGACAACAAAGATAAATTATGGGTCCTCCCAATTCGTGTGAAGAAAGGGAACGAAAGTCAATCAGTTTCCAATTTTTCTCTCTGGGTCTGGTTTTTTTAATGCATTTGCTGGACATTTTGAGCCCACAATGCGGGCCTCTGAATCAACTTAATTACCTATACCATATATATATTTTCATGATCCTTTTACAATTATTCGTATCGCCGACACGATTTGTAACTTTGTTTTACTTTATTTTATTTTAAAACGGCAGAATTAGATTATATTGGTCAATATATAAGATGGAGATTGATTACGTGATACTACCCTCGTCATATGATAAGGGAGGTTAGGTAGTATATGAGATTTCATATTGTTTGAGAATGAAAAGTTCTCTTTATAATATTTTACTAAGACTCTAATCTTTTGGAGTACATGCTATGTGATTTATGCTTTCGATTGAGACATTACAGTTGGTATCAAAGCCATGTTTGAGATTTTGTAGACTTTAATAAATGAATTTGATGGGATCTAAGGTTTTAGAATTCATCAAACTTCAAGAGATGATTTTGATGAGATTTAATGTTTTAGATTCTGCAAAATCTATGGAATGAATTTTTGAAAATTTGAGATTTTGGATTCTGCAGACATTAAGATTGATTTTAATGAGAGTTAAGGTATTAGATTTTGTATACTTTAATATATGAGTTAATCGAATCTGAAGTTACATATTTTGTAGACTTTAAGAAATGACTTTTATGGTATTTAAGGTTTTAGATTCTACGGATTATACTTAGTGATCTCGATACAGTTTACGGTTTGGATTTTGTAGATTTTAAGAAATAATTCCTTTTGCAATTTAAGGTTTTATATTATGCGCAAAGAACAATTTTTATAAGATTTGAGATTTGAGATTCTCCAGTCTATGGTTTATTGGATTAAAAGTTCTAGAAACCAAAAACTTTGATACGTTATTTTGATCAGGTATGAGGTTATTGATTATGTAGATTTAATACCTAAATCTGATCAAATCTTAGGTTATAAATTCTGCAAACTTTAAGCAATAATTATTTTTAGACTTAAGGAAGCCAATGAATTAGCACATAGACTAGCAAGGTTTGCAAGAAATGTTTCTGACATAAGTGTTTGGTGGGAGTCTGTTCCCACTAGTGTTGAACAAGTCCTATGGACTGAGCTTTATTTGTAATTCTGTTGCTTATGAATGAAAGCGTTTTTCCTATAAAAAAAAAAAAAGGATATAGTTTTTGCAGATTTAATTTTTAGGAAAATGATTATTACAGGGTCTAAGGATATATGTATAGCAAACTATTGAAAATGATACTTTTATTTGATGGTATAGAATGTGATCAAGTTAGGTTGAGAGAATAACGGAAGTCTTACATGCCAAATGCTCTCTCTCTGACCCAACTCTCTCCCTCACCCTAGAGAACAAAGCCCGCTTGTCCTCCTAAGAGGGGGGAGGGAGCTTCGGCTCCCCCTCCCTCTCATCCCTCCGTTTATGTTTTTTTAGGTTGTTTAGTCTAACAATAAGGCTTGTGCTGGCTGCTTTATCGGTGGCTTTAGGGCAGTTTTGGTGTGTCTCTCGCGCAGTGGATCTAGAAACCACCTCTGCTCCGAGGTGGTGGTTTTGTGCCGTGGTCGGTTGGCCTTTGAAGCTGGGTTTCGACATGAGCTCATGAGCTCTGTTTTCATCTAGGAAAATAGAGGGCTGTCTCACGTCTAGGCTAGAGGAAGAGAGGGCATGAACAGATCGGCTTAGCCAGAACGAAGCATGCTACCAGCCATTCCGAAGCATGCTACCAGTCAACTGGAAGCCATCTGCGAGTGGATCATGAAGCATATACACCGGACTGCTGTGGGATTCCCTGCTCAGCGATCCGAAGCTTCGTCTGGGGCAAGGCAGGGCTACCAGAAGGCTTCTGCGAGTGGACCATGGAGTACCTAAGCTAGACTGCTTTTGGATTTCCTGTGCAGCAATCCGAAAAGTTGTCTGGGGCAAGACAGGGCGAGAGACAGAGGCATGCTCGTGCGTGGGTGCTGGGGAACGCTGCAAGAGAAGATGCAGTGGTAAGAAGAGAGCAAGATGGGTGGCGGCGGCTGAAGGAACATCTGGAAACCCTAACGGGTTGGGCCCCCACATGCGTATAAGCTGGGCTTTTGGTTTTGATCGGTCCCTTTGTTTTTACAGCCCATAGCCAGTTTCTTTGTTTTTAGTTTTGTTGTTGTTGGTTTTTTTTTAGAAATTAATAAGATATAGACTAGTGTCCCACTCCTCTTCGCTGGAAGGTGGGTGTTTGTCCTACTCCTCTTTTGGGGATGGTAGGTGGTGGTACTCTTCCTCCTTTGGAGGAGAGAGTGTGGTTGTACTCCTCCTCTTTGAGAGGATGGAGCGTTGGTGTACCTTTCTTCTTTTGGAAGTAAGGTCGTTTAGCTCTGTTTTATAGAGCGTCTTCTCTATTGACTGTGGTCGATAGAGAATGTATAGAAGTTTAGACAATGTCCATCACAAAGAAATTTGTTGGCGGGGGAGCTCCTAACAGTCGAGTAGTTTGGCTGATAATCGGGATTTTCCTGTATTGATCAGTCACAGATGTAACTTCGGTTTCAATGACGAATTAAGTCTATTTTAAAAAAAGAAAGTTAGGTTGAGAGTAGAATTGGGTGGATAGGCTTATATCTGAGTCAAAACTTCAGTTGTTATATTGAATTTAGTTGCCGCTACAACAAATAGTAGTTATGGAAAGTGTTTTTGGCAATATGACATTTTGGATTCTACAAAACTTATGATTTATTTTGATGCGAGTAAAGGAATTAGATTTTGTAGACTTTAATATATGAGTTGGTCAAATCTGGTCAAATCTGAGGTCATAGATTCTACACACCTTAAGAAATGATTTTTATGAGATTTATGATTAGATTATGCAGACTTTAATTAATGGTCTTGATAAGGTTTAAGGTTGGATTCTGTAGATTTTAAGAAATAATTCCTATTAAAATTTAAAGTTATATATTCTGCGGACTTTAGAAGAACAATTTTTAGAAGATTTGAGGTTTTAGATTCTCCAGACTATGGTGTATCGGATTCAAGGTTATAGAAACTAGAGACTTTGATACGTGATTTTGATCAAGTCTGAGGTTATTGATAATTTAGATTTTAATACTTAAATCTAATCAAATGTTAGGTTATAAATTCTACAGACCCTGTGTCTGTAACAGCCCGCTAAAATTTAGTCTTATTTCCTCACCCTTCTCTTTCTTTTTCGCACTTTTTGACAGCATGGCAATCAGTTTTGGATTCTTTCCAGACAGCAATCACTATCTCTCTCGTCTCTACCCTCACCCGAAGTCACGTGCATAATTTATCTTTTCACGTAAAACACATAATTTGTTCTTTACCGACAACTGTAAAATCATGAACAGAATTATCCTAAGCGTTGTACCTCGATGACGTATTCCGGATCTTATCCACTGAATTTCAAAGTATTAGATAAGCTTGTTTTTTTTTAAAGTAGCACAATTATAATAATTTAATGAGCTCTGAAAATATTATAATTGTAGATAATTACTTAGATTAAATATTTTAGTTGTTTTAAGATATTAAGAGGTTTATTTTTACGTTGAAAACTCTTATTTAAATTAAATGGTTTTATTCTCTTTGAGTGATTAAAGATACTTTATCATTTTAATAATGATGAAGAAATATTATTTTATAAACTTTAGTTTATAAAATAATATTCTATCTTAATTCCTCTCAGTGTTGTAATTAAGTGTTTTATTAATTTAAATGATTTTATCTTATTCGATTAATTAACGGTACTTTATCATTTTAAATAATGATGAGGAAATATTATTTTATAAACTTTAGTTTATAAAATGATATTCTACCTTAATTACTCGTAGTGTTTTATTTAAATGTTTTATTTAAAATAAAACACTTACGCGTTTTCAAATCAGCGTTTTAACTCATCGTTGGTTTATTTTTTGGATCCCGGAAGTGAGGATTGAACCTCATTTCTTTTTCTCCATATTTTCTTTTCTCATTTCCCTTTTCTTTTTCTCTTTTCTTTCTTTCTTCCCTTTCTTTTCCGTGTTTTTCTTCTCACCCGTTCAAACACTCTTTCTCTCTCTCCCCATGCTCTTCCCTTCCCCATTTCTCCTTACCGTCGCCGCCCCTTTAACCGCCCGTTTTTCCGCCGTCCGGTGAAGGTGTCGTACACCCCCCCCCCCCGCGCCATTCTCTTCCCATCCCACCAAAGTTCATCCCCACCAATTTTCAGAGCCATCGGACCAGCCGTTAGCCGCCAAGAGCCCCCGGAAGTTGCTGCCCTGCCCTGTTTTCCTTCTTACCGTCGCTGCCCATTCGGCAGACCGTTTCTCCGCCGTCCGGTGGAGGTGTCGTACACCACCCCCGCCATTCTCTTCCCCTTCCACCAGAGTTCATACCCACCAATTTTCAGAGCCATCGGACCAGCCGTTAGCCGCCACGAGCCCCCGGAAGTTGCTCCCCCTGCCCTGTTTTCTCCCCTGTTGCCGATTTCTTTCTCCGCCCAGAACCGCCGCTCGCCGGCGGCGTGGCCTACACCACCCACCCAGATTTCTTCCCCTCTCACCGGTGAACATCCCCACCAAGTTTCACCTCCATCCGAGCCACCGTTAGCCACCACTCTCGCCTCCAAACAAATGGGTCTTTAAGGCTTTTTCACCATTTTGGACCACCATACACGGCCAAATCAGCCACCAAGCACCACCATTGGATTCACCACATCAAGGGCTTCCTCCCCATGTCTTTCTTTTTCCCTAACTCTCACTCTTTCTCATATGGGTTTCTCAAAACACCCGTTCGGTTGCACCAC